>JAAIIK010000023.1:3965929-4034125 GCA_014706435.1 Silurus glanis
TATCTATCTATCTATCTATCTATCTATCTATCTATCTATCTATCTATATTGCGCATGCGCGGGTCTCCTCTTCGGGGATTGAGTTCTAAGCGCGCGCATTAAAGCTCAGCAGACGCGGGATACAGACGCGCATGCGCACTGAGTCACTGGCGGTTTGAAACTATGGCGGCGACGCAGTGTTTCTCAGTAACAGAGAGTTGGATACGAGAAAGGCTGAACCTGCAGCACCAGTGTTTAGGTGAGTATGTTCGAGAATACACGTAATGTAAACCTTGAACATATTTTATAAATATTAAAAGACATTTCATAATTCATTTTATAAACTCGCTTGAAGACCGTGTGATGCTAATTTGTGAACTCCTGCAGCGGATGTGCGCTCATTGCGCCTGCCAGGGACATTTCAGACTGGGAAAATAGGCAGTCTGGGGATTTCTCTCAAAAACTTTGTCCGATTGAAAAGTCTGGACCTTTCTTATAACGCCCTCGTTTCTGTAGAGGTGAGTTTCCTAATGATTTTCATAACAAAAATCTTTTTTATTTTATTTCCTCAAGATGTTTATTGATTGTGTATGGAAGGAGTCTCCAGTTTCAGTGGTTTGGAAGAGAAAGTTTTCCAGCATGGGAAAGTCTTCAGGACAGGGGATATGGTACTTTTTACCTTTTAAAATGTTGCATTATTAGAAACACGTATCATTTTTGCATTAGTATGTGTTTCTATCATTTATTACAAATCAGTGTTTTCACAAGTGAAGAATGTGGGATTAGAATCAGCATCAGTGAGCACCATGTACTCGATCTTACCTTCCTAGACCTGCTTTCAATTTCGAAGGAGGTGATTTATCAAGAATATTAAAATTGTCCAAAGAATACATGGCAAGGACTTAAGAAAATATTCTTTTGCATATCCCAGCAATGTAAGTGTGCAAGGTCAGCCATGATACAGCACCTCTGGAACACAGAGGATTAAGGGCCCTGCTCAAGGGCCCAAGAGTGGCAGTTTTGCAATACTGAGACTTGAACCCCCAACCTTCCGATCAGTAACCCAGAGCCTTAACCACTGAGCTCCCACTTCCATAAATAAATCAAATTACACTTTTGGAAAAAAATGTAATGCTTTATTACTATTATTTTATTCTATTATTTTATTAACTTGGTAAGCTATATCGAGAGATTGATGGCAGATGAAATAATAGTTGGACAGAAGCAGAAGGTGGTATATAAGGATTGTGCTTTGGGTGTGTCAATTGAAGTGCCTGGCTTTATTTCTGCTGATGTGCTGAAAACACCACAACCCTGGATCCTGAGTGTAGTTTGTTTCCTTTGCTTGTTATTTTAACTTTGTTATTGAATTTGTAATTTTATTTATTTGTTAAAATATTAATTGGCCACAATATATGGACTGTGTGCTGACAGTAATGTTCCCAGGAACCAACTTGATACTTGATGTTCCCCAACATTAAATGGAACTATGCATTAGGGGTGTAAAGGTACACCAAATTCACTGTTTAGTATGTACCTCCTTTTTAAAAATAAATTTTTTTTTATTAATTTTTGCTTCAATTTTCGGTACAGTTAGGGGGAGAAATGCAAAACATAAAATTTCTTGTCGTTTTTTTTTTTTTTTTTTTTTTTTTTTTAATTAACGTTGTTTATTATTATTACAATTTGTTTTAACATCAACAATTAACATTATTTAAAAACAATTTTAAATAGTAATTGGTTTAAATAAAAAAATCTAATTTATTATAATATAATAATTTAAATTAAGAATGCACAGCTCGAACCACCTCATCATACAGAGAGGAGGTGCAACAGCTAACAGCCTGGTGTAGAGCCAACAACCTGTCTCTGAACGTTGACAAAACTAACTGTTGACTTTAGGAGAGGACAGATCGTCCATTCTCCAATAAACATAGATGGATCCTCTGTGGAGATCATCAGAAGCACTGAATTTCTTTGTGTGTATCTGGTGGAGAATTTCACCTGTTCACTCAACACCAGCTTCATCACCAAGAAAGACCAGCAGTGTCTCTACTTCTTGAGAAGGCTGAGAAAGGCCCAGCTCCCTCTTCCCTTGCTGACCATGTTGCAACGATGCACCTCATGTGGCCAGGACAACTTACATTAGTCCTTCGCTCTGTGTTCTGTTATGTAGCTTTGTGGTTTTATGTAGCACCAGGGTTCTGGAGAAACGTTGTCTCATTTCACTGTGTACTGCATCAGCTATATATAGTTGAAATGACAATAAGAGATTATTCACTTGACTTGAATATGTTCCTGAGGAAACTCATATTTTAAATCCAGTACGTAAAACAAGGATTACATACGGTACACATGTGCACCATACCAAAAGCCCTGTACAGAAACGGTTTGGTATGAATTTCTGTGAACCCTAATATATACACATTTAGAGCTTTATAACATATCATTCAATAATAAAAGAAACCATTTCAATTGTTGGCGAATTTCTGTGCAATAAGTAAAAACTACTTTGCGACTTGCTGTTATTAAATCATAATCAACCACTTGACTTTGTTGCATCATTGCTCATTGTTGGCTGATTTTCTAAAACAGTATGTCTCATCATCTCCAAAAAAATACCATTATTTTTATTATTACTCAAATATTTTGATCAAACATGTTTAGGTGTTTTCATGTAATCCCACCTCTAATTTTTGTTTCAGGGCATTTTGCATTTAAAGTTGCTTGAGAACTTGAATCTGTACTTCAACAGAATCTCCTCTCTTAAGGACGTCCTGTCTTTAAGCAATCTTCAAAATCTAAAGGAGCTGGACCTGAGGTTGAACCCTGTTGTGGAAAAAGACCCCTTTTACCACCTGTACTTAGTCCATGCGATCACTAAGCTTCGCAAACTTGGTAGTTATTACTCTGTACACTAGACACGAGTTTGGGTTTTGAAAAATACATAACGGAAATGCGAAGTTTATTTGTTGTGTTCTTTATCTTGGCAGATGACCGTGCTGTGAGGGACAGAGAGAGAAAAGCGGCTTTAATGCACTTCTCCTCAGAGTCAGGACTTGAGTCGAGTCAGAAATCTCCACTTTGTACAATGGAGATAAGGGCCAGGTGATTTTGTCTTTATATTTCAAATGAAGAGATTAAAAAATGCTCAAGAAATTATGGGCAGCTCTTATTATACCTTATTCTGCTGAAATTAAATAGTTTGCATGCTACTGAATATGATTTACCCTCTACCACATAGCTAACCTGAATACATGATTATCCAATCGGTTCACAAAGTAGCATAAACAGTAAACCCATACAAAATAGGACTTTTTTTTTTTTCTTCTTCCACAGGAGTAATAATAATCCTAGGATTGCTTCAGTCAACAGGATGATGTCGAAGCTCATTCTCGGGGAAGGTAATGAGGAAACGGTGCTAAATTATAACTTGGACAGGAGCAGGAACATACTGACCCTGGAAGCTCATACTGAAGAGAGCTGCAATAAAGAATCTACTCGTTTTCAAGGTATACTAAATGATTTTAGTGTGAATATGCCACTAAAATGTTTTAACGCTGTTAATAATGGAAGAATTAATCATTTTTTGCTGATTTTTCCATAAAGCCTGGTGTGTTTAAAGAGAAAAATATTCAATGTTATTTTCATATGGTTTTCTACTCTATCAGAAAATCCATCAGAAATCCTAAATCTACTCCATGGTTATAATTCGGGATTTTCTACTACACAGAAACAGGTGCCTCTCATTTCAAGATTTATAAGATCATGAAATTTTATGTTAAATGATTTGACTTATATAAAAAAAATTTTTTTTTCCATTTAGCAATTTCAATCCAAACTTAGGACCAGTCATAAAAGCGGTGAGTGAAATTTATACCCTATTTAAAAGTTTGTGGGTCCACAAGAGGGCGCCATCATCCTTTTTCAGTTTTCTCCATTTTTGGCGTGTCTAAATACTGGCTCAGCCCAAATCATACTTCTAACACTTCCTTGCTCAAAGTTTATATTTGTAACATATTAAAATGAAATATGTACAGTGCTTTTCAGTTTCTTAAAGGTTAATTGATACCTTTTTCAACCACCAGAGACTCGCCACAATGTCGAACTACAGCCCTTGAAAGATGTTCCGAGAGTCACGTTTGTTGAACCGTCTGTAAAAAGATGCTCTTCTAGTAACATCACACCCGTTAGAATACAGGCGGAAAGTTATTTCACTCCACATCCCAGCAACAAAAATGTTTTTTCCCAAGGTATTTATATTTGGGATGGAAATTGTTTTTTTTTTTTGTTTTTTTTTTTTTTTTTTTATATTTATATATATGAAATAAGTAGAAATTTCAAAGAGCTAACAACTATTAAAAAGAGTCATAGTTTTAAAATAGTTTATCATCTCCAAAACTCATCTTTTCAACATTATTTTTCTATGCCTTTACTAAGTGTAAAACATAACACTCCATGTGAACATAACTCCCCATGTAAAATATTACTTCATTACAAACATAAAAAAAGAAAAACAATACTGAATCATGAATATGTGCTAAATGAAATAAATATGAATATATTAATAAATATTAGGAAATTAAAGACAAGCATTCAAACTGAAACACTTGAAGTAAAGAGTGCAGGCAGGGTGGAGTTGGTGGAGAAGAGTGGCAGGAGTGATTTGTGATAGAAGGGTAGAGCAAGCGTGAAAGGGAAAATTCATAGGACTGTGGTGATACCTGCAATGTTTTATGGTTTAGAGACTGTGTGGTGACCCTTAATGGGAGAAGCCGAAAGAAGACGATTCAAACTGAAACACTCCAAATAAAGAAAAACAGTTATGTCAAAAATTATAAAAAGGACAAACAGCGTTAATTCACCTCTAGAGGCCGCTCTCGTACTGTATAATGTCAGCGGACCTCCAGCAACCCGGAAAAACTTGTTATATATTTTTCGGTCGCCCTCTAGAATGTTGGCGCGTTCAAGGCATCCGGGGTCAATTTTTGTTATACTGTTTTGGTCTACAAAAAGTAGTGTTAATGTACTATGTCCCAATAAAATATATTCTATAAGCTTTTCTCTTATGAACTTGCAAATTATAAAGATGTTGGGTAATTATTCATATATACTCTCTTAATCATCTTTAAGGAGATGACCAGCTTGCCTGCTTGTCAAAAGATTACAAAGATTACTCTGAGAGGAGACTGCACCCACCCAGACTGACTTTCCAAAGCTCACAAGATGGAGAACCTAAAAGATGTTCAAAAGCACCTGAGAGGTTCAGAAAATCCTGTAAGGTACTAATGATCCTAATGTAATCCAAAAATGGCCACGGTATTGCCAACCAGGACTGCAGTACATAGTAGTTTTACTTTACATGCGACACTCTTGTGTTCAGGGGGCGTACAGGAAACCGATGGAGATGCTCCTCGGTTTGGTGGATGAGTACTGGTCAGGCGAGACAAAGGATCACGACACTAAGCACTTTTTCAGTAAGTGAAAATCTTAAATTCCTGCATGTATTTCTGCAGGTGTGTCTTTTCTTCTGGAATGATATGTAGTGGTCGACCGATACCGATAGCTAGGTTGAATCGTAGTTAACCGGTTAATCAATCGATAGTTTTTAAAAATGGATACTGGATTAAAAAAAAAAAAAAAAAAAAAAAAAACACTCCATATAAAATAGTACTCAAAATTATTACAAAAATAAAAAAACAGTACTAAACCATGAAAATGTGCTAAATAAAATAAATATGATTTATATTAAGAGATATAATTATATAAATATAATATAGCGCTCTTCGTGGAGTGTGTAGTCTCACGAGTAAAAACAAACTACATGATGGTGTCAGTGAATCGCCTCTAGAGGCCGCTCTCACAATGACCACTCCAGCAATAGACGCTACCCGGAAAAACTCAGTATGCATTTAGTATTATCAGTATGCGGATAGTTCCAGCAATCAAATATACGTGCGATTAATCGGCAAAACAGATGAATTAGATGGCCTTTAATAATATGATTTAAGGTTTGTGGATATATGGTGCTTGTGTATCAGCCCATGACTTAATATGATCAGATATAGTATATAATATGATACTTTGGTGGCTATGCTTTAAGTTCTTTTAATCAGATTACGAAGAAAACGTCAAGCACGTGATGTTTAACAATGTTTGTGATCATGTACATAAATATTAGGGATTAAGCTTTCTCTAGACTTTTTATTTATAATATTAATGCCTCAATGACTCAGAGACGAACCAGATCCATTTAGTCACATTACAAGAAACCTGCTGTTGAAAGACTGGTTTTCTGACAATGACACACCTAAACAGTGTTTTTTGCACGTTGTTTGTTTGCCCCTTTTTCGTAGTGGACGCTGTGCGGATCCTCTGCATGATGGAACAGGAGGTGACTAACAGAGAAAGCGAAATGACTGCTTTGAGAGCGCAAATGCGAACACTGAGAGACAAGATGGAGATAGGGAAGAGAGAACATCAGTCAGAGATTGGGCGGCTTTCTGTTCGGCTAAAGCATGCATACGGAAACAGCGTAAGTGTGTCCAAACCATTTCCACGTATTAAATCCAAGGAAACAAACCGTATTTAAAAAGATCCAGATTTTTAAGTGCTCCGATCAGGATATTTAGGGGTCGACTACTGATCCCCTTACTGTAATTATTAGGATAGAATAGTCTTTATTCGTCGCATATACATTACAGCACAGTGAAATTCTTTTCTTCGCATATCCCAACTTGTTCAGAAGCTAGGGTTAGTGCGCAGGGTCAGCCATGATACAGCGCCCCTGGAGCACAGAAGTTTAAGCACCTTGCTCAAGGGCTCAAATGTGACAGCTTGGCAATACCGGGGCAACATATGTGCAACATATCCACTTAAAAAAAAGCAGCCTGTGCTTGGTTTCACCCATAAATAGTATAACATGAATCTAAATAGGAAATGAGTCCCCGGAAGCCTTCATCCTCCACAATAGAGAGCAGCTGATGATCAAGGCATATGAATTCCATTATTTTATCTATTTCTTTATGCTTCCTACTGTCCCTGCCGATATCGGTGACCGATCAATTGGGGCAACCTTAAATGTGACTAAACATTTAATTTTATATGATGTTTACAAAGATTTTGCCTAACCTCATGTGTAAATATTAAGTGTGTGCTGTTTTTGAACAGGAGCACCTCGAGCAAGAGTTGAGGAGCGTTTTGGAGGAGAACGTGTCTCTACAGAAGCAGCTGATCAGATTAGAGCAGCAGCTTCTCTCCGATAAGCTGAGGGAAATGCCAAACACACAACGCTGAGGTGATTTTATTAACCCTGATCATTGTAGCCAAGTTCTCAGAACATGCTTATCTTATACATATTTCTCAGTTCTATCAAATTGTCTGCTTGATGCCTCTGTCATACAAGAGTAGCACAGTTCTGACTCCTTTGATTGCACATTTCTCACATATGCACACACAAAAATACTGAGACCAGATAAAAAGATGTTATTCACATATGGCCAAAATTAGACCCTATATGTTATTTGTGTCCGACCGAAACTCTAGCGACACTGCACATGATATACGGAAGCAAACAAATGATGTCTTTTTGCGTAATCTTTTTAGGAGAAATCATTTTATTTAACTTTTTTTAAAAAAAAAAAAAAAAAAAAAAAAAAAAAAAAAGGCATATTCCCCTGATATTTAATCTTCAAGGATTTAGGATTAAAGTGCTTTTCACTTTAAAACAAAGTGCATGAATTTAAGGCGAGTAAATAAAAAATAAAAAAAACAAGGCTTTCTTTCTTAAGTTTTTTATTTTTATTTAGAACAATACTACAACACACAAGGACAAGTTAAAGGTCTGTTGAAAATTACCTGAAAGACATGCAGCAGGGCACCAATATATAGAAAAATTGTTATATGAAAAATAAGAAATTTTTCTTTTTTGTTTCTCAGAAAAAGAAAATCAAAGTTTTACAGTATTTGGCATCAAAAGCACACAAAACGGCAACCATTTGTTAAAACACGACAATATTTCCACCTTACTCTTCTGATATAAATATGAGTCACTTTCCAAGCAGGAACGAACAGGAACAGTGTGACACTATACTGAAAAAATAGATGTTCTGTAGAAGAATATGTCTATACATGCCGTCCTCTTCCTTCTAATAAACCTGTTGCATCATTTTTTTTTTTTTTTTTTTTTCTTTCCTTTTTGCCCTGTGTTGCTCATTTGAAACAGTGGGTTAACCATGTCACGCAATGTCTTTTGAAGAATGTGACGTTAAATACCATTTTGTATCTGGATTAACAGCACTATAAATGGAAACTACCCTAAAATCATTTATTTCAAGATATACATTATTTTATTTTAATTGTTTATTTTTTGTAGAATAACAGTTTCCGGTTTCTGTATCAAGGCTGTGTACGACCCCATAGGTAACCATGGAACGCTGAATAAGATCTTCTGACCATTTAAGGTTATTTCATGTTATTTGGCTAAAGTTGCATCCATTGTAAACATCGTTCATTAGACTGTAAAAATTGCACGTACTAAAAGGTGCCTTGATGTAAAATGTCCACCACAAAAAATCTATTTTTAAGCATTTCAATTATTATTAAAAAAAGTATTAACGTTCAAATTTTTCTGATTGGTTTAATTTTTGACCAAGTTTTTAGGATAAAACAATGTTGTAAAGCATTAGGATGATCAAGCAACCCAAATTTGGTAGTTTTCAGTCAAGAGGAGGCTGCATGAGTAGGCACCATGTTTGGGCCCTATCTAAAGTCCCAGGCAAAAAGTCTAAAGGCAGAATGAAAGACCTGTGACAGGTGTGTCTATGTAAAAGTTTGAAAAACCTAGAAAAAATTAATTAGATGATCAAAAACATCACATTAATTGACCTCTACTGTTTTGTGCTTGTACATATTAAATGCCATGTTCTACACTAATTAGCTAGCTAACAGTAGCATGGTAAATAATTCCATTTTAGGATGTTGATGCTAAAGTTTCTGAGTGCCTGATTAAACTGAACTTGTGCTCATAAACAATGATGAAAGATCAAGTCTAATAATAGAAAAATGGAATATCTGATTATGTTCGCTTGGTGATGGCGGTAGTGCATAGTTGTATCGGCAGTAAATTGTGCTAAGACTTTGTGTTGTCACATGATCCACTCCTGACTCCTTGCCGTCTAATCACTGTGCTTTTTATTTTCCTTTCTTTTTTTTAGTGTGTTGAGTGCCAACAGAGAAGAAACGTGTTGTATCAGCCAGTGTATCGTATCACGCCATCAAACGTTAGCATAAAAACACAATTATATACACTTAATATTTTTTTCCGACCTTTATATAACGCACAAATATTAACCATATATTAGATATAATCTAGCTCACCATTGGTGATGCAACAACCAATCAGAGGGTGACTATTTAGTCGAATTTGGTGACTTTTTAAAGACAATCATTATGCACAAATTCACTTATATCAGTAGACATCAGCTTATGGATTCTGCAAAGGGCACACTAGGCCTATACAAAAAATAAACCCTGAAAAGATAAGAAAACAAACCTGTACAAGTCAAATCTGATCACAAGCAAAGATACACCATAAAACATGCACATATAAAACACAGTATTAAACATTGTGAAAGGACAAAAAAATGAAGAAAAAAAAAGTATATTTTATGGCAGAAAGCAAAGAGGCCACACTTAATGATGTCTAATTAAAAGAACAAAAAAATATACTTCAATATGAGGTCTGATCAAAAAGTTAAGATATACCGAAGATATCATTAGTTCTGATGTTAAAGCAGTGCCCACGAGGAGATATCGGCATCCACAGAAAAATAATAAAATAAATAATTTGGTATTGAAATTAGGGTTGCAAAATTCCAAGAATTTTCAAGACCGAAAACTTTCCATGGGAATAAAAGGGAATAAACTGGTAATTAACAAAATTGCAGGTTAGCCTATAACAGGGAACTTAAATGTGGTTGGGGAAAAAAATCTTGCAGGATAATCTTAGTTAAAACAACCAGATTTAATGCAATTTCAGTCGAATTTCTACTCTGCACAATTTATCATTCACATGCACACTTACTGCAGGAATTTATGGGCCGTACCCCTACATGCACTGTGAATTCCTTCCTCCAAATCTTTTTTTGAATCCTGCACACAGAATAATGTCAAAAAAATTTCCATCTTGGCGAGTTTTCACATAAATGACAAATATTACATGAATTTTGTTTAAAAGTTACTTGTGCTGTGTGTAAGCATTGTGCAACAAAATTATACTAACAATTAAATCAAAGTGAAAAATTGTAATTTTTTTATTATTATTATTAGTTTGCATGAACGTCAGCTGATGACCAAAGAAAATGTTTTTATTTATGTTTGCATATGATGCATTTTATATATATTATATAAATTCCACCAAATTTCGAATTAATTCCCATACATTTCTGGTAAGTTTCCAACTTGGAATATTTCAAAAATTCCCAAGATGAAGTTCCCATGGAAAGTTTCTGGAAATGTACCGGATATTTTCCGTCCCTTTGCAACCATAATTTAAATGCATTGCTAGTTGAACATGTTTATGATCAGTTTTTAGGTAATAAAAATGGATAGGTATTGAATTTTAGGTGATCAATATGAACAGGTATCGATTTTTAGGTGAATCGGACGGATCTTGCAAATCTTGCAAAGCATTTTTTTTTTGCACTGAATCTTCGTTATTGATGTGAGCGAAGATGTGGTTGTTTCTGTTTTTTTTTATTTTCTTAGTTAATAATTAAAGTATTATTAACTTACATACTACAATATTAATAATTATCAATGCACTGTTCTTTTTAAGACCAATGGGATGTGATCTGTTTTAAGAGAGAGCAGCTTTATGTAGAGCCGTTTCAAAGCAGTACCAGGTATAACGCAACGCTATAACCATGATGATGACCTTAAAGAGTGGCTTAGCTAAACTATATTTTGCTGTACTACGTATCTGCTTCTCTTTTCTAACAACAATGTCTTTTAACTTGCTTGTTCCTGGAAGAACTTCTACAAATACGTCCACACCGAGCGGTTCACTACCTCCATTCTGCTACCTGTAACAGAAAAAGCTTTTTGATTAGACCTCGTATGTACTATTGTAGACATTTTCACAAACAATTTCACTTTAGTGTTTTTCTATGTCGATCTTTACATCATCATCATTCACGACTTCATAATATTTCTGTGCTCCACATTGTTCTGCCCTTCTGAACTTTCCGAGTATGATGATAATCTTCATTCTTGGAGAGGAATGTACCAGCTGGCTGCGCCTCTTGTCTGTCGATGTAAACATTGTTCCAGTTCTCTAACAGAGCAGGAAAAGGAACTCTCTTTCACAGAAAACATACAAACAAACAAAAAATACAACAAACGGAAATGGCAAATATGATCCTGTTGTGCTTTGTTTTTCTCTGCCCCGGGCTTGTCTGTTGATGAGCGAGTGGAAATCTCACATTGTTTTTTGTTGCGGTTTGCCCTGAACTTTCTTCTGGTATGAGCCTGCGTGTTTGTAGCCAGAGACGTAACCAGACGTGTTGACCAAATCAACGCGGCCCGCTTTGCCTTTCCCGCGACCTGTCTGGTCGAAACGCTCCTTATGAGAACCTGTGAACTTGGTGGTGTCGGTCAGACGGGACACGGTGGGCGAGGCCACGGCTCTCTGAACAGACACAGAAAGACAGATAAATGATCATGATCACATAAAGCAGTTCATATTAAAACAAAACCATTTTTTTTAACTGTTCATTACCATTAAAAGTACCACTGCACTGCATTAGCTCTGTACTGTCCACAATGGCAATAAACTTTGAATGTAATCAAATCTATTTAAAAAATCTGACTATAATGTTGCTTTAAATATTTCCACTTAAAACAATGAGTTGCACTCACACAGGATGTTTTACATATTGATATCATTGTACTTTAGTAAATGTGTTCCTATGATTACCGTGACTCCAGATATAATTGGTGACTTCCCTTCAACCATCTTGAAGACTTCCTCTGCTGCATCCTCGCTGGTTTTATCTTTGAAACGCTTCCTGGCCAACTCGGAAAGAGCCTCTTTGAACTGGCTGTATGTGATGGTGCGGGCGGTCTTGTTCCTACAGAATTACGTGGAAGAATTTTAATGTACTTAATCTGTAGTGGGTCCTTTTCCCTTTGACGTTCTTCTTTTCTTTAACTTGACTTAAAGGAGTAACTTGAAAGTCAAGAGCTTTGAGCTTTATTCATATAAAATACTGGTTCTTTTTTTAAAGGGTTACTTTTTAATGTAGCCAACAATTATATATGATACTATTTAGCGGTGTTGATAAAATGATTGAGCTCGACTGACAAGCAAAGAGGTCACATCTCGTTTACTGAGGCTGACAGATACAGAGGTCACACCTTCTTCACTCAAAATGACACAGGCCATACCTCCTTTACTGAGACTGACACATACAGAGGTTGCACCTTCCTCACTGAAAGTGACAAGTACAAGAGCCATGCAGAGGAACGCAGTTTTAGTAACCTGCACCTCTGTGAACAGCATTTCCAAGGAGAATGGAATCGATAATAAACACAGCCATGTGAGATAACACAAACACGCCGAGTCCAAGAACATCCCTGTTACACGCTGCACGATGAGAACCCTCCGTTCTTTGGAAATAGTTTGCCTGAGCAGATAAAATCTTAAATGCTTCAGAACGACTTACCATCTCTCTAATAATCTTTATTAGCATTTCGAGATGCCTGATTTCCTTCCCTGTTCTCCAAGCGAACTTCCTGTTCTTTCTAAAAAGCGCTTCCTTCTTAAACATCAGCGTAAAAGAGCGCATAGTAACACACACACAAACAGCCATTGCTGTGGTGATGAATCACCTAAACAAAAGTCTACGAAGCCCCGTGTCTCCCTGAGTAACCCAGCTGTCATAGCAACAAGCTCGGGTAAAAACCTTTTTGGTTTATTAGAATCCGAGCTCTCGGGCAAGCGGGTGGTTTTGTTTGGGCGATCATTCAGTGCTCCATTCCGCTCTGCCTGCTGCATGCTGCCTAATGTCAAATAGGATCCAGCTCTTCGCAGCAGACTGGATGTAAGAGCCTGTTCATAAGATCACCTAGGAGCTTCGAGTTCCTAAAAGCCTCGGTGCACGGAAAAACATTGTGAAGCTTGGTTCACTTTCCTCACAGTTGTTCCTCACAGAAATGCCTGACTTTTTCCCTGTCGCAACTTTAAACTGAAGGCTAACAGTTACTGTCGATTTACAGATTTAGATAGCATTCAATTCGAAATGATGCAAAACTCATAGGACAGCTGCAATATGGCAACTAAGGAATAATAATATACATCTTTATTACCTCGAAATTCAGAAGAATTTTGTTTTTCATGAGCCTGCTTTCTGTATGGGTGTGGATTTTACTGAATGATGGTGTAAAGAGAAAGAAGCAGGCGTAACTTGATCATATAATCTGGCACAGAGAACATTTTACAGTTGTAGTAGAATTACACCAAGATTAGCCCTGCACTCTTCCACCCATGGCAGGCCTACTTTAAACAAACTCTGCACATGATCTCCTGTGAGATCTGCTTAGACATCTCAACAAAACAGCACCAAACAGGAAGAGATAAACCATCCATGTATCTCAATAAACAACACCACTGAAGGTTCTCAGGTGAACAGAAAGCAATGAACTAATGAAACATTTGCTGTTAAACACCATGGTGTTGTCACACATCAGCTTGAAGTCAGCCTAAATATTAGTGATATTATTTAAAATGAACTGAACACAAGAAAGTATAGATTACATGAAAATAGTTCAGCAATACATCACGCCCATGGGGATCAACATTTTAATTTATTTAACAAGAGTGGATTATACAGTGTCCACTAATGCATCTATAACATGCCGTCTACCTACAAGTTACAAGTCTATTAAGAATACCACTCTATTAATCTATAAACCGCTATATGTACCAAAATACCCACCTACAAATCTATCAACCCATCTAAGAACATCTCAGTGGTCCTCTCTACAATCCAATCCACCACCCATGAGCCTCTCTATTGTCCTGTCTACGAATCCATGTACCTTTCTCTGAACCAGTCTACGATTTTACGTATCCATCTATGAACTCCTGTAAACACTTAATAATTCATTGAGATTAGCAACAAAACAAAAGTTGTTTTCTCGTGATCACGACATAATTGTAAACATTGTTTCTTCTTGATTATTTTTCTGTGTATTCCGCATAAGAGCATGTTCTAGAGCAGTTGTTCCCAAAAAGAGAGACACCTATTTTAACATTCAAAATAATTAACGACCTCACACTGCCTGCCATTCAAACACACTAGCAAACAAATTTCATTTAATGTGACAGTCGGTTGCATATATTTGTAATAAATGCAAAAACAGCAGAATGCAAACAATCAGCTGCAACTGCAAACCATTAATAAGGATTAGCGACCACTAGTGGTTCTAGAGGCAGCACCATCGCAGCATCATGGATGATCGCATCTGCTTTGACTTTGATCAGGGGCTCATTCAAACTAGAGATAATGTCTATATTTGCTGCGGAAAATTATTAACTGATAGAGACTTCAAACACCAACGTGTACCCCATGATATACTGTATACCAGAAACATTCACAAAACGTGAGATTTATAGGATCGACATACGATTTTTCAATCTTACGATGATTTTAGTGATACCTTATACCGTATGTGGTACGATGCATCGGCATCTCTCGCCTTGTGAGACGCCTTTCTCTCGCCAGCAGTCGACAGAGTTCAGTTGTCTTTGTGTTCTAGAGCAGCGGTACCCAACCTTTTTTGCGCCACGGACCGGTTTAATGTCGGACAATATTTTCACGGAGCAGCCTTTAAGGTGCGGCGGATAAATACAACAAAATAAAATGATACGACCGGCATAAAAACTTTCCAAATATAATAATAAACGTGAATCCACTGTGTTGTTTTTTGTTCATTTTGCTCGCTTGGAGGTTTGAATTTAGCGGTAATGTATTATGTGTTAGCAGATGGAGGTAAGACATGTGACCGAGGCATCATGACATGCATCAAGAGTGAGTCATAGACAGTGTGGTGGAGAGAATCCGGTCATTTTCCAAAATAAAACATCGTTCAGAATCAGATAATAAATAAATCGGAAATAATGTAAATTATGTATTCTTTCTGTGCGGCCCGGTACCAATTGGCCCATGGACCGGTGCAGGTCCGCGGCCCGGAGGTTGGGGACCACTGTTCTAGAACATATTTTTTTCTGTGTGTTTGATGTTTCAAAGCCCAATGTCACTCTCTAATTTTTATCGCCGTCACCGGACACTGAAACAGAGCACTAATTAGTCTAATCAGCTACAGGTGTGCTTCTTACGCCTCTTTTTATCCGGCTCCGCCATCCACTCGCAAACCGCCGCTCGTTCACAAACCCGCTGTCACATTCAAGTTTATACAGAACGGTAGCAGTGTGCGATATTGACAAAAAAATTATATCTCAATATTTTTGGAGGGATTTTATCGATAACGATAATTAGACGATATTTTTTTCCGCTGTCATCGGAAAACATCTCCATCGTATGTCAGAGACATAATTTCTTTAAAGGACAGCTTTCTTTTATAATTTACATATTTGATACAAATGTCCTTTTTCTTCAAGACCGCGAAAACAGAATCGTCATGCATTAATAGCAGGATGTGCCTTTTGTTTAACAAGCAGCTCTAGCGAGACATGAAACTTACTTGACTTTTGTGAAGACGATGTCCACATCTGTGAGGGTGATGCTTTTGCCATCTATAACCTCACAGTCCTTGCACAGTTTGGACCAGTTCTTGCCGTGCATGTCCTTGCCGGTGGCTCGAGTGTCGCCGTGGATGGCGAAGCGTCGGAAAGCCTCTTCTAGCGGCGTGAGCTCGACAGGCGTCTTCGTCCCGGCTGCCCCTTCGCTCGACCCGTTTGACTCTGTGGAGAGGCGCTTGGATCGCTCTCTAGAGTGCTCGGTGCGAGCGCGTAGGGGTGTGCTGTTTGGCGTGGGATGCTTAGCGCTCTGGACTTTGAAATCTTCCATGATGCTGAAAGGAAGACAGAAAGTCACATCCAAATGCACAGTGAACGTCTCTTTTTCAGAACTAGGGTCAGCACAAAGAGTCTGTTGTGCTATGGTTCCCCTACAGTTGAGGGTTAAGGGCCTGACAAAGGCAGTTTGCTGAATCATTCTTCTGACTGAAACTTCTGGTCTCAATCACTCAGCCACCATTGTGATACCAATCACAGAACATACTGCCACGTTCCTGCACCCTGGAATAGATTTGCTTCACAAATCAACCTCAGAAATGTGTATTCAGCTGTATCCAGTTCCAACATGACACCGAGTCTAATGTCGCACAACAGCAACAGCAAACGATCTCATGAGGGCATAGAAAGAAAGGTGCTTTATGATCGTCACATGTACATTACAGGACATTCTTTCTTCGCATGTCCCTGCGATTTTAAGAAGCTTGGGTCAGAGCATAGGGTTAGCCATGATACCGCACACTCAGAGTACAGAGGGTTAGGGGCCTTGCTTAGGGGGGCCCCAAGAGTGGCAGCTTGGCAATACCAGGGCTTGTGTGGGGCTACCTGAATACAAGTTTACTTAAAAAGATCAGTATAATTATATCTAACCATATTTCAATATTAATGTCATTTAATAAGATTCATTTTTTCCCCAAAACAATTTTTTTTTTAACTTAACCCTGTTCATTGATTGGCTGTGTGGCGAGCCTTTGTACTCTAGTTTTTCATTACACGTTACATCATTGCAAGAACAACTCTTCTTGCCCTACAATGACCCATTTACAAAGACTCCCCTGACCTTTCTATCAGTAACCCAAAGCCTTAACCACTAAGCTACGACCTCCTCTGCATTAGATCACTAACCAACCATCATACTGTTCTGTATTAAAAAGCAGAAAGATGAACACCATGCTCAAACTAATTTTTTGGCAATTGGCAGACACCCTTATCCACTTACATTTATCTAATTTCTACAACTGAGGATTATGCTCCATGCTCAAGGGTCCGGTAACGGCAGCCTGGTGTTTATGGGAGTTGGATTAGATTTGGATAGAACGATATCATCCTTTTTTACACACAATCACTTTGGACACCTGGCTGCAGAATTTTAACTCTCAGGACTATTTGTTAAATGCATTTAACACTGGTCCACTCCCTCATCGTTAAACAAACATAAACAGTATCATTGTTCAAAAATACAGAAGCAGCAGACGTAGCACTTCATCGAGCCTTTCTCACTCATCATGAAGAACGAACCAACACACAACCATGACTCATTTCAGTCCTACGGGGTTCGTGCTGCTAGGATAGTCATTTTTGTACTTTTGCTTCCATGATAAGCCTCACGAATATGATTTATTCTTGTTTTGTTTTTGTTTTTTTGCTTTTTTTTTTGTCAAATCATAAAGAAATTAATATAACCAAATGAGAAAACAATGAGCACTATAGGGCTTGTAATGTGAACCAGGCTCTGCAGTGATCTGCCTGAATGAGCAGAAGTGCTGAAATGCTCCGGCAATGAGATGAGCTGCTATTTATAGGCTATTTATGATATGGAATAATCTGCGTAGCGATCTGAGCGTGAGCAGATGGACACTCCAGGCATGTCAAGCATTTTCCCCTTTGCGATGACTGAAACCACTGAGGGGCTACAGTGGACACATGATGGCATTCGTAATGAGACCATTGCAAATGACATTTATAACCCCATTGTTATCATTGCTTACTGCTGCTGTGGTGAGAGAATGTAAACTATGACGACCTAGTGTTTGTTAGAAAAATGCTAGTTTCACATGCACACACATACACAATTAAAGCAAATCAAATAATGCACAATAAAAGCGTTATCTCACCTTAGCCCTAGGTGTCCCCTTTGGCTTTCTGTCCTCCTGTCAGCGTGGCTCAGGTTAGCGTCTTGTCTCTCGTTCCCCGTGCAGCTGTAACGGCACAGATCCTGTTTTCAGATTGTGTCGTCTCAAAGAACAAAGTACGGCACTGGCAGACAGATTTTCACTTTCACATTCACTATTACCACAAAAGCAAGCTGGGCCGCTATAAGTGCTTAGTACTGCACATGCCACCGCTTGCTGCTTGCAACAAAATGTTGATCCTTTACAATATACTACAATATAATCTTTTCTATTACAATGTTGTACAATATAATCCACTTCATTCATTAGATTTTTGACACATATACAAAGAGGACAAAGTAATAATAATAAAATTTTACCTCAGATTAGCTCAGAAAAAGGTCAAGACTTAGCTCACGACCAAACCATTATTCGTTGGAAATGAAAAAAGGAACACTTTCAGTCAGACTCACACCAGAGAAATGGCTTGTAACGTATGAAAATTCGAGTGCAAACAAATCTGCACCTCATACTGCAAGAAAATCAGCCACAAACAAATCAGGGCTTTTTAGCTTAAGGAAATCATATTCAGGACGTAGCGACGACACACCACAGCATCCAGTCTGCTGCTGTGTTGATTGCACTGGTGGTCGCAATTCACATGCATTCATATTGAAAGTTGCGGTTAGGGGTACGGATCAGGCCGGCATTTGAGCAAATTTCACGACAAATCTGAATAAAAGGATATTTACTGTGTAGAATTCCAATTGTACTTTTAATACAAAAATACTGATGGTGCAGATTTGAAGATTTTTAAGAGAAGTGGAATTTTAATTTTACATAGAATAATGCGTCAAAAGATGTCATTCCAACACGTATTCAGTGTTTGTACAGGATTTGAGTGTAAATGGGTTTCAGTGCACCTGCGAATAATATTATTTCAAAGCACCTAAATATTATTCCGAATATTAATATTTCGAGGCACCTAACAGCGTTACAACAAATTTTACAACAAATTAAGCACCAATAAATGGTGGGTTCAAATACAACAGGAGCTGAAACTATACTGTTTATTTTATCGTTTACTGTATTTGTTTTTTCTTTCAATAAGGTGCAAATGTCACTCATTCACATCGACTTTGTTTTGCATTTGTTTGAATATCGAGTCGTTTCTCTAGTAACTCCTGCACATTTCAAGCTAAAAGTGTTGATCCACCAGGCGAGCGTCATACACCCCTGGATTGCGCTTTCCAGTGAAGTTAAAGCACAAAACTTGGTCAATTCTCATTAATGAGAAGGTGATCATACAGAATAGGTCTAATAACTTGAGAAATTGTTAAAAACTCGTTTTTTATTGTAATCAGTCTAGCTGCTAGCATTCTAGCTTCTGCATAGCAAGTGCTAAGCGAAATGAGTTTGTCCAGACATTAAACTGTTTTGTTATCAGTAAATAGTACAGTTTGGTGTAAAAGCAGCGACCCCACGTATGGGCCATCATCACACCACACGGCCATTCATTGATTTTCCTATCACAGGACACCTCCAAGTGTTTAGTTCCATACTTATTTAATTCCCAATGCTATTTTTATCATCTCGTAGTTTCTAACATGTAATAACGTAATAAAAAACAAAACCTTTCTTCTGAGGGTATGTATAACAGCCCCATAAATGTAACGCAACTGTCAATAAGACTGTTCAGTCATTGCTTACGTTTTGGCAGAAGTCACACAAGTGACACTTTGATCGTGCAGGCAACTGCAAGGCTTTATTGCTGTTATCATCATAAAAGTGTCAAATCACCTGGCACGAGCTTACAAAGGAAGGAAGAGCGCGTGACAAGCACGAATCATGTTCTGTTTTCTGCGATCGCAACCACTTAAGCAACACGTCGCTCACCTCACAGTGGTTCCCATAGCACCCGACATCGCAACGTGCACAACCTCAGAGACGCCGTGCTGCCATGAAAAAAAAAAAAAAAAAAAAACAGGAAACAAAGATATTCTCTGCCCTTTCAGCACTGCAGCACTGAAACCGTCACAAACCACAGTTTAGCTACTGGGAGAAGTTTTTTTCGAAGATCTCCAGCCTTCACGTACGCATAATCTCATGTTCTCACTCACGTCGTGTCGCTTAGGCTTGTCGTGCTCCTGCAGGCTGGCACCGGTCGCCTCACAAGCTCAAATCGGCATCTGTCACGCAAACACACAGCTCGATGGACTTAAAGTGAGCTCCATAAGTCCAATCAATGTACAAGGGCACCCTCGAGGCCCACTTAAAGACGTCCCTATTGAAGAGCTTGATGCATTACAGCTCATTGTCCTAAGAAACGAACCTTTATTAGTAGCTGACAAAACTAGCATTCAGTCAGCGAGACACTGTGGGTTTATTGTGCGCTCAACACACACACTCACACACACACACACACACACACACACACACACGTGCGGACAGAGAGCGACATCGCCAACTGTCACAGGTGACGAAAGGCCAGAAGTCACAAATAACGCACTTCATTTAACAATCCTTATTATTTTTAATGGAAGAATTCAGCCAAAGATTTAAATGTACACAGTTAACATTTCTTTTTTTTTTAGTTTGTGCCGGGCCTACAAAGCTAATATATATTTATAGATACTAATGAAGGAACGCTTATAGCTACCAGGTTAGCATTACATCATCAAACATTTAGATAACTATAACTATAACTATATATATATATATATTTTTTTTTTGTTTTTTTTTTTCTTCCAAAGTCACTGGCCTGCCAAGTCACTGCACCTTAATCCTATTGAACTGCTCTGGGATGAACTGGATCGCAAGGTAAAAAAGAAATGTCTAACTAGCAAAGAACACTTTTGTCAAGTTATACAAGAGAAATGGCAAAATATCTCAGCTGAATGTTTGGAGAAACGAAGTGTCCCGATGCCAAGAGTGTGTAAAGCTGTTATTAATGCTATTAATGTATAATCTTCATACGTTTACATTACCCTAGATTGTCACATAGAAACAAAAAGAACATGCATGTGTCTGAAAAACCAAAAGGATTTGGATTGTTGTTAATGTAAACAGTCTCATGACCACAGATTGCATTTGAACACCTTTCACTGCACACCTTTACAATGATGAACTGCAGTGAATGGACATTCGGTGCCACCCGGATGAGGTTGGGTTCCTTTTTTAATGTGGTTCCTCTCAAGGTTCGTTCCTCATGTCATCTCAGGGAGTTTTTTCTTGCCACAGTCGCCACTGGTTCGCTCATTAGGGACAAAATCACAGCAATCATAAGGAACAAACTTATTCTTTTATTATCGCTTTAATAAAGCTCTGTAAAGCTGCTTTGAGACAACGTCCGTTGTTAAAAGCGCCATACAAATAGAATTTTATGGAATGAAACACTAAGTGTGACGTCGAATGCAGTTCCCTGAGCAGCTTCTCTTTTCTCTCTAGAAACCACAAAATCTTCCATTTTAAAGCCTGGTTATATCTTCACCTCCCTGACTGCACTGACACTGGAGACTCCTTCTGGAAATGCTAAATTAATGTCTTCTCGAAGAAACTAACCAATAACCTGTGTATATGGCGGATCTACCATCCTATTTTATTGATTGAGAAATTTGATGAAATCCCCACACGCTTTCTTTTATGCGATTCTTCTCAAAAATAAACGTAACAGGCCCTTTCTTCTCTCCACGGAAAGGGAGATAGTGTGAGAGGGATAAGGAGCAGTGAAAGAGAGCAGATCTCAGGAGAATGACAGGAATCTGCGCGCCGATCAGCGCATCGGCGCATGCTTACATGCACTCGGCTTCTGGAGATGCTCCGCACGGATCGATGCTTACACAATAAATTGCCGTATTTAAAACATCAACTATTTATAGCAGCAGTGGAAGCAGCGAGCAGCGGGGGTGGGGCTACGGGAGGAAGAGAGGCGGGCGTGGGTGCAGTGTTTCAGCCTGGCATCTGTGATCATGATGCCATGCCAAGTGACCACAGAGATGCAACCCAACACACAGAATAGACCATTGCATCATCCTAATATGACACTGTGATATAGAAGGTATAAAACCAGAGACAGAAACATGATTTCAGAGACAGGATTTTTTTGTCTATTAATTTTTAAACCAGAATATTTTATTTCTATAAAATATTGGCAGTCCTTATCCTCTTTAAAAGTGGTTTATGAACTCCATCTTGTTGAATTTGTGCACAGGTGACGGACTACAGACACGTCTTTGGCATCGGTTAAAAAACAAAAAAATTCACAGGCAATTTAGTCTTCCTCTCTCTCTCTCTCTCTCTCTCTCTCTCTCTCTCTCTCTCTCGCTTTCTCTGTCTATGTCTTATGAGAAAGTGCAGGCCACGATGCCCTTACAATACGAGCCATTAATCAGCCGAGGTAAGTACGACTCCACACAGTCAGGGTGTAAATGCAGACACATCCTCTGACTCTTTACACTTCATGCTGAATGTAAGAAATTTTTCTTGGTTTCTACATACGTCCAATACCAAACAGCCTGGAACATTGCCCTGATATGACTCCATGAACACCTGAGACACACCATGCATCAAATTCCACTGAAATTCAAACGAATTCATGATGACGTTCATGCTGGTACTTGATTAGCTGTGTTTTTTTTTTTTTTTTGTTTAGTTTTTTTTTACATTTATTTTGCAAAGACTTTCATACTAAGGAACTTATAAAAGGAATCAATACCAGAACATACCAGAGCAGGACTGGGATTTAAACCCACAACCTAACTATACAGAATCGTCCTGAGCAATGCAGCCTTTATGTATGCAGAGGTTTAAACCAGAAGATTACACCAGAAACTCAAACCAGAAGATTAAGCAAGAGATTAAAGCATATTTTCATTCCAATCAAGTAGAAACCACACCTTGTTTGATTAGTTGATCTTGGCTCTTAGTAGACCATTAGATTTGGCTTCTGATGGGTTGGAATAAAAACCTGCAAACCCTTGGATTAAACCATGACTTTGGGCCACCCAAACGTATATTTTCCAGCATCCTGCAGTTACTTATTTTTCAAATGAAGAATAGCATATTATATTTATTTTCATTTATTGTCTAGTTACATTTCAAATGCAGAACATCTGTGAAAGTTAGTTTCTCTAATCACTGTCATAGCAGCTACAACAATCTCTCTCTTTTATATATATATATATATATATATATATATATATATATATATATATATTTTTATATATATAAAGATATATATGCCACACTTTTTCCATTTGAATATTATGGATTCTACTGTGCTCTTCGGAATCTTCAGTGCAGCAGCAGTTTTTTCCCCGTCCTTCTCCAGATCTGTGCCTTACAACGATCCTGTCTCAAGCCTCTGCATGCAGTTCCTTTGACCTCATGGCTTGGTTTCTGCGCCGGTATGCATTTTCAGCTACCAGGCATTCTATAGAGAGGTGTGTGTCTTTCCAAATCATGTCAATCAAACAATAAGCTTTTTCACAGGCGGACCCCAATCAAGGTGGAGAAACATTTCAGCAACAATCTTGAGAAATGGGAGGCAGCTGAACTAAATGTCAAATGTTGTTCCAAAGGGACTGAATACTTATGTACAAGTAATTCAGGGTTTTTTTATTATAAAAATGGTAGACATTTCTATAACTGAGTTTAGATTAATGAGGGGGGGGGGGAATCAATCTGCATGATTAAAAGTATTTACCAGGCTGCAACGTAACAAAATTGAAAAGTGTGAATGCTGATTTGAATAGTTTCCAAATGAACGATATATTAGCGATTTGAGAATCTGTCCGAGGAACCAGATTTGAGGATTCACCCAAGCAACAGTATGAACTGATGAACTGCGTTTATTTAAGAAGTCACTCATTTTCGTTATTAAAACCAGCTCTTGTTGTTGTTTTGGGAAACAAAGACCCCCCCCAGATGGTCCAAATGTTTTTCTCTCCCATCTTCCAGCTGTTCAGAGTAACATTTTGGACTGTCTGGGCGTCCCTGCAGACCAATATGGGTTTGAAAATACTCCAGAACCTGCTGTTAGTCAAGTGTAATGAACACTCTGGATAAAAAAAATATAGAGAGAGATAAACAGATATATGTTTAGAAATAAACTACAAAGTGGGAGTCTGTCTAAGGTTTTTACTCTTCCATCAGCAGTTTACAATCCAGTGACGCCTGTCCCTGCCTGGGAGTCTGTGGGAGTTTAATTGTGTTTTATTTCATCACTATCAATCAGACAAGTCAGTCACAGGCGCCTGGTAGTATGTATACAGAATATGTTGGAACTCGAATTGAGCCACCTATGCTGCGAGAGCAGTTTGTAAAGATGCAGCAGCTGCCAGATGTGAATCAGATGAGTATCGGCTTTTGACAATTAAAAAAGGAGAATCAGTAGGAAGATGGGACTTGGCTGAGATGAAAAAAGTGGATTAAAAAAAGATCTGGTATATTTAGACTACCGGCCCACACAGAACAACTTCACAATGCAAAATGTTTTCCTCTCAATAAAAGCAGCTCACACTTTGGTTATGCAAAAAGCACGAATCAGTGTGTTAGTGAGTTTCCAAGCCGTTGTATTGCAACCCAGACCTGAATAGTCATGAAACTCATTCACAACTGCATTAAGCCACAAAGCTTGCCTTAATAATACTATTATAATACAATAATACAAACCATTGTTTACTTGTTTGTCTGTTTCTTATCAAAATAAGAATCAAGAAATGCAGTCCAAACTACTTTCAACGATTTTTTATTCACCATTTACACACCCTTAATGTATTTCATAATGTACAGATAAGCAAGAATTTCAAGACTTGCAAATTTCACCTGTTAGACAGATTTTTTTGCAGTTTATTATTAATATTAGACTTGACTGTGTGATTATGTAACACCAAGCCTTACTACTGAATGATGCAATTTTTTTGCCAGGTTTATCAGGAATGCATGTTTCTCAAATCGGGCTAATATTCACTATTCATCGATGTACGGCACGTGTCATTCACGTGTGTACACGCTCATTTTCATGTAAATCGCCCTTATGAATATGCATGCATAGATAACTGCTCGTTATGTTCATTCAGTAAGAAATAAAATGTGTTTTTATTTGGACATGCATGTCGATGCAACCGCTTGAGGTTGTTACGTAAGCACGAATAAGTGTTGTTGTTGTTGTTGTTTACCATGTGAGGTAAACAATTGCGGTCAAGCCATGCGCGAGCTCGGCGATCCATAGTAAGAAAATGAAAGCATTCGGGCATGCATGCAAAATAAAAATGGCTTCTGGGAAAACATTGCAGTGATGCATGCAAATATATCCCGGATGTTTTTTTTCTGCATTCCTGCATGGGAAAGATCTCTAATATTCCAGCAGCATCAACACAAAGATTATTTTTTCTCTCCAATAAAAAAAAATGCATGCAATTCAGTCGAGCTTACGTGTATTTCGTTGGAAGGAAGTCTGTTGCTGTTCTGGAATCTTCTTCCTTTGCTAAATGTCCTTCTTTTGACACATTTCTCTCACAGGCTCAACCAGGAATATCAATAAAACACGCTCGCGCTCTGATCGCTGTCCGAGGGCGAACCGATTGGGCGACTCTTTCCGAGCGAATCGGTTCGCGAGACCCTCCTCCGTTCCATCTCAGTGCATCCGGTCTCCTCGTGTCCAAGATGTGCATGCGTCTTCTGTCTTGACTCAGTGTCGATCCGAAACAAGTTCATGAACAAGGAATGAAAAGGAAAGCGAACTTGGATTGTGAGGTGAAGTGTCCGAAAGAATCGATTCTTTAAATTGACTCGATAGGAACAGTTTGAATGTGTCCCTAATCCCTAAAAAGCTAATGCATTAAAGTGCATTATGGGAATTAATCCGCCTCTAAAACAGAGCTCTTTACTGACACGTGGATCACGTTGAATAAGCAAGGACTGGACACTTAACGGCCATTTTATTAGGAACATTTGTGCACCTGTACCAGGTAATAATTTCAGTGGTGGGCCAGCAAGGCCTTCTCTGCTGACCTAAACACTATCAGAATCAATGGCCTGAATTAATATGAATATGTATTCAATTATTGTAGTCTATATTCTTAATTATACAGCTTTTCATTATATATCAATTATTATATAGTTATTATATTATATAATTATCTAGCAGGTCAAAGGAAGGGCCTTCAAAACCAGCAGGGTCGTGCCCTCTAGCTTCAAATACATACAAACAAGAAAAGCTGGACATTATGAAGAAAGGTCAGGCAGAACAGTCAAAAACAAGAATGGTTCAAAAACCATTTATACTTTTGTGTTATCTTTCCTGTAGTATTTGCACAAAAACACAATTTTGTCATCATTTTAAATCCCCAGCAAGACAGTAACCCTGCGGTTTACCCTGGTTGGAGACCTGAAAAGATCCGAAGTTATGTTATGGGGCCAGATTTCCCATCATTTGGAAGCTATACTCAAGTGCATGCTGGGATTACACAATGAATACAATAACTATGCTGGGATAACTTATACATAATTCAAATATTAATAAAACTCCTAAAAGAGTGCACCCTGCAGTCAATATGGTGCCTTTTTGTATACGCCCCATGCTCTGAAGCGAGGCTGTTCTGGTGAAACAACATTTTTTATATTTTTATACACCTTCGACAACAACCGGAGAGGAATAAATGATCCTGCAGAGAACAGCTTATTATAAAAAATAAATAAATTTGGAACTAACAACTTTAACCGATCACTCAATAGCCCCCCCATGTGGTCCAGAATAAAAATGCAGGGTCATTGATTATACTTTTTAAAGAGGACAAAACAGTTTTGGCCAATCTCCTGTTCATCTTGAGTACCTATAGAGTATTATGGCATCCTTTACAGACTTTGTTCAGATTGTTCAAATTCCTGGAGGTGTTTCTTGGGAGTAGCTAAAGAGTCGCAAGCACGTGCAGCTTTTGCGTAGCGATCGTCTGCGAGCTGTGACATCGCTATCAATAAATAGCTAATTGAATAAATATCCGAATTGATATTGAACATAAAAAAAAGCAGCTACCTATGACTTCCGTAACCGAATGAAGCACGGTGGTGGGTGTGCTCTAGCTGTGTGTGCGCTCTTCCAGGAGACATGCCCATATAAAGAATTCCTCCCTTCATGACGAGCCATACTCGAAAATAAATTTCTGAATCATTCTAACCTGGAAGAAGTGTATTTGGCACAGAAATACTCCATCATACATGGAGTTAAAAAGAGTTTTCTTTTTAAACTTTGTTTTGATGAGAATTAAACTCTGTAAACTCAATGTAAATGACAGTGTAATTGCATGAAATACCCCCCCCCCCCTTAACAATTAGCAAATATATATATATTAATAAAGAGTAGCATACAAAAGATATTAGAACATATGTGTTTAGTATGCTAGTCCTGCAGGTAGCATAGGATCTCTGGTTTGAGCTTGTGTTTGGGTCTCCTGGTCTGTGTTGATTTTCTCTGGTTCACTCGTCACCTCTGACCTCCAGAAATGGTGTACAGAACGCAATAAATTGCTTCTAGTGGGTGTGTGTGTGGTGTCCCCTGTGATTGGCAGGTGTCCCCAACCTCATGCCTAGCGTTCTTGGGATAGGCTCCGGATCCAACACGATACTCACCAGGATAATTTTTAGTCATTCGAAATAAAAGCTTTCACTTTCATGTCCTTTTTTTGTTAGATGTATACGAGCAAAACTGCAGACGTTCAGTCAGTATATTACAGTTCATGTTGTATTTGCCTTTTAAGCATATTTGCTCAGAATAGCTGAATTTGCACGCAGCAGCGGAGCAGTGAGCTCCCCAGTTCAGTCTACATGCTACTGCTGAACCTCAGTGGCGTCCACGATGGAGGTGCCGAGAGGACTCTGACCAAACGGCTCTTCGATTTGTTCAGCTGATGGTCTCTCCATCCATCTCATGTTCACACTCCAACCCAATGCAGCTGCACCTGAACCCAGAAATAATGTTTTTTAGTGGTTACTACTTACTTCTATCACGTTTCAGCTTAAATTCTTAAATTATGTTGTTTTTATTTGTTTGTTTGTTTTATATTATAATATTTTTATACAGGGATATTTTGTTTAATGATATTGTT
The DNA here is from genome assembly GCA_014706435.1 of Silurus glanis. NCBI lineage: Eukaryota > Metazoa > Chordata > Actinopteri > Siluriformes > Siluridae > Silurus > Silurus glanis. The sequence continues at coordinate 3,993,940 of JAAIIK010000023.1, forward strand.
CTTGTCGCGCTTTTTCAAATCTTTTTGTTAATTGCATGACTTCAATCTTTCATTTCTTTTTTGTCAAGTTAAGAAGTTGTCCACAAGCTTTTACGCCTCTTTCAGGATTTTCAAGGCTCTCTCCCTCAAAGACAACTCTTTCTTTCAGGATGATTACTGAGACTCTCTCCCTCAAAGACAGCTTTCTTTTGCAGGATTTTCCAGACTCTCTCTTTCATAGACAGATTTTCTTTTCAGGATGATATTTAATCCTTTTTTCCTCAGACAAATTTCTCTTTCAGTATGATTTTTGAGACTCTGAAAGACAGTTTTCTTTTTCAGGATGATTATCGGGGCTCTTTCCCTCAAAGACAGCTTTCTCTTTTTCCGAATTTTTGAGGCTCTTTCTCAAAGGCAGGTTTTTCTTACGGAGATGTACGAGACTTTCTCCCTCAAAGACAGATTTCTCTTTCAGGATGATTATCAGGACACCCCCCCCCCCCCCCCCCCCTCTCTCTCCCTCTCTCTCCCTCTCGCTCTCTCTCTGTTATTATCCTTTCAGCGCTGTGTTTTGCTTTGTTGGAAATCTAAGTATGCCTCTATGCCTGCTCTCCCTTCAGACCCTCTCAGCTTGATATATGATGTGTATATTTGTAAATTTAAAGCATTTAATTATCTTCTCTCTTCTCATTCAATAATATTTGTTTTTGACACTTGGTGATGTTCAGAGGTTAAGGTTCTTAGAAACAACTGCTCAGCACTCACCACCCTCCTGGGATGTTAGTACTCTAAAAACAAAAATGGAATGAATAAAAACTACCTGGTATCACTTGTATTGCTGATTTTGGGCCACGGTGTGGAAGATTCTTTCCATCATCTGACCGAGGTTTCGTCTGCAGGGAGAATAAGTTTCAGCACCACAGAATCACAGTAATGATCATAGATATGTGCTGAACTTGTGTAATCTCAGTGAACCTTATTACAGATGGTTCTTGAGACAGTTGACTGTCCTCTGTGTTTGTACTTGAAGATGCTAAAGAGAAGGGAAAAACATATTAAAGGAATATTCCAGCCAATCAAGCGAATCTGATTGCAAATGAGCTCTAGCTGTTTGCAAGAACCAAGATCAAGATGTTATGAAATGAATCTCCAGCTGTAAATGATTCTGAAGAGCCTGAATAGAGTTTAAATAGAGTTTAAAGAGTGGTAGAAATGTCACTTTGTGAAGACCTTGCCTTTTATATTGAATAGTACATTTCAGTTATAAATAGCAATATTACAAATACTTTTTAATACCTTAAACTGCCTTAAATCCAAATTCTATGAATATGCAGTTGTACATAAACCAAAATATATGTTATTCTTCTACATATTGTAAGAGAATTTGCTCCTATTTTCTATGATGCAATTACACCCCTCATTCATATTATATGCTGTTTTTAATATGCTTGTTTCAGCAGTGACATTTGTTATACATTCACATGTTAATCAAATCAAAAACATGCACTTTATTGACAAAAGTTTGCAGACACCTGGTCATATGTACGCATTCCACGTTTAGTCACAATTTGCTCTTATTATTCCCTCCACTCTTCTGGGGAAGATGTTCCACTAGATTTTGAGGTTGTTTGTGGAGATTTGTGCTCATTCAGACACAAGGGTGTTAGTAAAGTCAGGTACTGGTGTAGGTGAGGTGAGAAGGCCTGAGGTGCAGTCAGCGTTTACATTCATCCCAAAGGTGTTCAATAGGGTTAAGATCAGAGCAGGAGATCTTCCACTTCAACCCATGTAAACCATATCTTCAAAAAGCTGGCTTTGTGCACAGGGGCTTTGTCATCTGGTACTGGTTTGGGTCTCCTAGTTTGGCTAAAGGGACAATTTCATGCTACATCCAAAGACACACTTTACAATTGTGTGCCTTCAACTTTGCAATAACAGTTTGGTAAAGAACCACGTATGGATGGGAAAGCCGATACTTTTTGTCTGTTAGGATGATTTATATTAGTTAAAGCCTTTGCTATGTTTCCTCATAAATACTCTCAAATGTACCTTGATTTGCCAGACAATAATGTGTTACACCCGAGGGACTTCTTGAAATGTCCAAGGTTCTAAAAGAGAGAGAGAGAGAGAGAGAGAGAGAGAGAGAGAGAGAACAAAACCTGGTTAGTAAAACAGCTTATTTACCTGTGAAAAATGGAACATATATTCAGCATGAAACCTAGTGCATTAGGCTCAGGTTCTCTTTACTGAACAAAAAGTGTAGTAGTGTTGGCAAAATCTGAGTGACATCCTGACATCCTAATACTGATTCCCATTGCCATGAAGATTTGGGGTTTGAGATAAATATGAAATGTACTATACTGTACTTTCCATGCTTTGGTTTGCAGTGGGACACACCCAGAGGGGTTAAACGTTTGAAATGTGGCGTTATGAAGTCTCTGATGTGGCTGGATGATGTTACCAGAGATGCATCTGCGTTAGAGGAGGACGACTGTGTGGCTCCTTCCACCTGCTGCCTGGAACTCTGCCGCTGCTTCATTATGTATTCGTACGTACTCAAACCTTTATATACTACAGAAAGAGAGAGGAGAGAAAGTATATGCCGCTGAGTAGTATATTATAGTATTTTATTAAGTTTCCAATTCATTGTACTTGATTATATACATCTTAAAAAGCAAATCAGAGTTGAATAGAACATGCTTAACTCCAAATGAGGTCAAAGATTTGGAATATTAACTTCTCTGGCATTGCTAGACATTAGGGGGGAAAAAAATCCAGTTTCTGGTTACTAATTATTTTAGAGCAATTGATTCTTTTTGCTGGAACACTTGTCAAAAAGGATGTTGAATAAAAAGGAACAAAACCAGCCAAACAAGATCTAGACTTACATACAACCACCTAAATAAGGGTTAACAAGGAAAACTAATTAAATCAGGCAAAAAAAAGGGCAAAACATCTATCTAAATGATTCAATCAAGCCCTACTATTTAACTGAAAGACTTTGTGTCCTGTTCTTTTTGTTTTTCTTGCCCTGTGTTTTCTTTTGTCCACTAGATGTCGCCATTGTGCCCGTGCGTCGCTCGTTGGTTTTCCATTGTTACCACCTGTATTCAATCACCTCCTGGGCGCATTCAAGTTCCCCCTTTGTCTGATTTTCTTTGCTCGGCTGTTTCCTAAGAAGATTTCTGTGTAATTTTTGCCCGAGTTTCTAGACTAACTTTTGCCCTTCCATTTTCTAAACAAGATTTAGTTGTAGTATTGTTTTTGTCCTCATTTTAGAAAGTATTTTGTGTTTTTTGGACTTTCATATAAAACCATGGAACCAACCTGCAACCTGTTTAAGTCTGTCCCTGCACTTGGGTCCACACCCCACTGTTCAACTGCTACACTTTATGATTCTCATGCAACCAACTCAAATTCCAATTCCACTTTTTTTTAAGCCTTGAAAACCGTTGAGACATGTGCACTTACACAGAAACATGTGAAAGATCAGTAAGTGGCACAGCAGCAGGAACGAGACCAGTGCGATGATGACAGTGATTACAGCCAACACGAGAAGACTGACGGAACTGGTCTGTACTGGTGCTAAGGGCAGGAACACTAACCATGTTGTGCTCCCATTGACAGCTGTATGGAAAAACCAAAAATACATTAATTAGACATTTATTTAATAATTGATAACACTGATAATAGAAGTGCTGTTTAGGCATATTGAATAACAAAACTTTGGGCTTTGCTTTGGTGCTATTTTGGGTGAGAATGCAGTTTTCTGCATTTCTCACTTTTTGCTATGTCCCTCATTATGACTAGACTTACTCGAAATAACTGACATGACCTCTACCTATGGCACCCATGTGCAAAACTGCATGTCAAAGAATTTTTTTGTATTTTATATGCTCCATTGTAGCATTGATTATGTGTGTTATTTGCTAATTATTTACCTCACAGTGAAACGAAGGAGAAATCTCAGAATGGCTGCTAATAATGCTCTACAACTTGTAGCGTTTTTTTTTTTACAAACTGTATTTTGGTTTCATTAATGAAAGTTTTTAATTAAGTAGATACTCGTATTTTAGAATTTTCGAATGACCTTCCATTTGGCTCCAACAGAAATAATTCATCAGATGGTCCCTCATGTTTGTCATGACCAGTGAGAGAGAGAAGCTTATTTGAAACGTAATAATATGACTATGCGTCTTAATCTAAATGTATATTTTAAAACCATTGAGCCAGAGACTTTCGATTTGTTATATTGTGCAATGAATCTACTGGCTTCTATATTAACAGCTAAAAAGTGTAAAGAGTGTCCTAAAAACCTTTTGAGATGCTTCATGAATAGCTGTTTTTTTTTCCTTCATTCCACAGTGGCTGATAGAGGAGAAGATTTATTTACAATGCCATTTTCAAGACATTTCAAGAAAATCTGGACATCGTGTGGAAAAGTCACCTTTTTTATGAGTCATTTCTACTTTTGTGTTTTCGTTCCAATAGAATTTACACAAAAATACACAATTTTCCTTCATTTCCAATGCCCAGGAAAAGCGTATTGCACAGAAAAAATTGAAGAAAAAAAAGCACAGAAAGCCGTTCACCGTTTATTTTATGAGTTTAATATTGATGCTTCTTCTAGAGATCATGTATGCAGGTGGCGCAGCTGTGGCTGCAGTGAAAGGAGATTTGTTGAATTGTGTTTATTTCGTTTCTAGCTTTAGTAATGCCGTTCTCACTGCATGAGATACCTGACTGTGATTCTGTGCTCTGTTATACTGCGTTTCTCTATCATGGCGTCATAATGATGGTATTAGGAAGTGGATTGATTCAGGTAGGACAACACTAGGTGTGAAATAATACACGGCCCGCCACAGGTGCAAGACATGTTGAACTGATTAAGCCACAGGTTAAAAGGTTGGCTTATGTTTTTACCTTGGAAAGCTGCTGCTGTACGAAGAATTTCAGGATTCACAAAGTGTTCAACAAAGACGAAGGAGATGACCAGAATGAGGAGGAATATTCCGCAAACAGCCGAAAGCACAGTCACGAAAAATAGCCTGGGTACAGAATACATAAAATCACTATAAATCACTTTGAATTCTCTTGCAAAAGGATATTACTGTCCTGCATCTTTACCAATAATTCCTTCTTCCTACACAGTTGTTGAGCCATTTGCAGTGGTGGTCAAAGTCTGCTATGCACTTGTTGCAGTTGCCGCAGTGTTTCACTTTGGATCCCCTGCAGAGACACAAAGACATGCTGACTCAGACGGGATGGGGTTTTGTCTTTGTTGTAGCAACAGTGCTCCCACTGTGGGGTGATAATTAATACCTTACAATCACATAACATTACAACAGGATGAAAGGTGGCTGCATTCTTAAACCACTGACTGAAAATTACAAGTGTCTGCCACATTTTCTGTCAATCAGCTGTAATTGTTGTCTTCTGTAATGAAATTCATAAATTATATAATTTGCCTGATATTTTGACCCGTATATGGGCATATATAGTGCACATAAAATATAAAATATATAAAGTAGCAAGGCTTCAATATACAGTATTCTATATAAAGGATTGTTAAAAAATATATTGGTCTTAACTACACCAATATTTCCTGTTCAAATATGAAATAAAATACTGGAATGGTTTGTATGTGGCATTGACACCAAAAATAGACAGGAGGTGAAGCTGGAGGTGGCAGAGTTGAAGATGCTGAGATTGTCATTGAGAGTGATGAGGATGGACAGAATTAGAAATTAGTTTTTTAAGAGGAACCAGGCAGGTAGGAGGGTTTGGGAACAAGGTGAGAGAGATGTGATTGGGATGGTTTGGTCATGTGCGGAGGAGGGACATGGGGTATATGGGTAGAAGGCCAAGAAGAATGTTTATGGATTTTGTAATGGGAAGACATGCAGGTGATTGGTTTGAAAGATGGAGGTCGGAGTGTTAGTAAAGAACAGAGTAATGTGGAGCTGGATTATCCCCTGTGGCGACTTCTAACAGGAGCAGCCGAAAGAAGAAGAAGGTTTGTGCAGACAAGAGATTCTATGTAAAAAAATATATTTAAAAAGTGCAATTTAATTCTAAAGTGTAATCAATTTACAGTGCTGTAAAAAGGTATTCAATTCTACAAAGCAGATCTGAATCACACCAGTCCAAGTCCAACTCTGAATGTCTCTAAAAAAAATGAAGGTATTTCAGTGGCCTAATCAAAGTCCGGACTTAAATCCGATTGAGATGCTGTGGCATGACCTTTAACAGGTGGTTCATGCTCACAAACCCTCCCATGTGGCCAAATTAAAACAATTCTGCAAAAATTCCTCCACAGCGATGTGAAATACACATTGCCAGTTATCGCAAAAGCGCGATTGCAGTTGTTCCCCCCAAGGGTGGCACAACCATTTATTAGTTTCAGGGGACAATTACTTTTTCACATAGGGCCAGGCAGGTTTGGACTGTTTTGTTTTTCTTTAATAAATTAAATCAGCATTTAAAAACTGCATTTTGTATTTGCTCTGGATATCTTTGAGTGATATTAAAATTGCTTGATGATCTAAATCATTCAAGTATGACAATTATGCCCCCTCCAAAAAAATCCTTTTCGATACTTTTTTACAGCACTGTATCTGCTGGTTACATTGATCATTTCATATAAATCCTTCAAAGAGTCAAACACTCATTTATGAAATAATAATATATTATTAAAACAGATAACATTAGAAGCCATGCCTGGCCTTATACTCTACATACACGTCAACGTCACACAGGTTGCAGTGCTGATTGTGTATGACATGTGGCTGTTTCTTCCTGTCAAACACAGGCATAGGGCTGGAGTAATCCTTCTTGACACGCACAGCATAGTCGGCCGGGTCCGTAGTCACTGCCGCCATGTGGATCAACAAGTGCAGGGTGAAGACTGCCCCGATCACCTGGTTGAAACTCTGTTTAGGTTTTAATACCACCTCTAGACACAAGGTAACCTGATCAAATGTGTGATAAGTCATAGTTTGGGAACTAAAAGCAGATTTTAACAATTTCCCTATGGGATCAATAAAGTATTCTGATTTTAATGATTTTGTGTGAATTCGGAGAGTGCCAGTCAGGCAGAGGTACAATAAGGGGGAGGTGGTAGCTCAATGGTTGTGCTACTGGACTCTGGATTGTAAGGTCATAAGTTCAAATCCCGGCTGTCACTTGAGCAAGGACCTTAAGCCTCAACTGCAATACAAGACATTTTAGACATTTTTTGTGACATGACCTGCTTCATTCTGTTTTCCAATTCTAATTTTACAACTACATTCAGACTTATCGTATGACCTACAATTCTGTGTCCATGTTGTAAATTTGACTAAATACGACTAACCAAATCTTTACACAATCCTTATACATGTATACAGTGGAAATGACATATCTGTTCTGGAACCTAAATCTAGACGTTCAATATACGGTCAATTATTTATTGGCATGCCTGAAACCTGACATAATCTAAATTCTAACTTTTACTAACAGTAGGCTATAGCACAACAGTAGTATATCACAAAATAAAGCAGGATACACCGTATGAAATGTAGTTCCATGGTGGAGGTAGAAGAGGGATAAAAACCCCAAAGCCTACAATGCCCATGAAGCTGAATATGAGCCATGCCACAGGTTGGAGAACATGAAGTGGTAGAGACCATCCGTTTACTCTAGAGTGAGTTGGTGCTGCAATGAGTCCATTGGTGCTTCCTCCCTGCGTCGGCACTGTACGTCTTAAACGCCGCTCGAAACAGTTTACCTGGAACACAGCGAAAAGTATCTGATGCCCAGTCTTTGCTACATTGATTGATTTTTTATTACATTTCATTTTAAGAAAACCCAATCTTGCTTTTGTGAACCAGCCTTGTGTATTTTTGTTCTAATCTATATATAAGTTGGGAACTGAAAAACCATGCCTCTTTTTGTAGACCTAACTAAAACTTAAACCTTGTCTCCTTCACTGAATTTGACATGTACATTAGCCAATGCATGTTTAGTGGGACTGATTAACTCACCTATTTCACTGACACACTGCACAGGTGCTAAAAAAGATCTCCTTCACAGAGTGACATACGTCAAGGCCACACCTTTCTTACTGAACCGAACAATGTCAGCAGAGATCATATCTATATTACTGAGGGTAAAATGCCTGCAAGGCCACATCTCCCTCAGTGAAAATGTCAGCAGAGCTAACATTAACTACACTGAGGGTCAGTTGCCTGCAAGGCCACGTCTACCTCAGTATAAATGCCAGGTAGAGATAATATTTATTTTGCTAAAGCTGAAATGCCTGTAAGGTGACAACTCCCACAGTGAAAATTTAAGCAGAGCTCACATTTACTTTCCTGAGGGTAAATGCCTTCAAGGTCAAATCTCCCTCAGTGAAAATATCAGCATAAATCACATCTACTTCACTTATGGTAAGATGCCTGCAAGGCCAAATCCTTCTCAATGAAAATAAGAGGCAGAGATCATATCTACTTTGTTGAGGGTAAGATGCCCGCAAGGCCACATTTCTCTGAGTAAAAATGCCAAGCAGAGCTCACGTCTACTTTACTGAGGGTAAAATGCCTGCAAGGCCACATCTCCTTCAGTGAAAATCACTGATACTTAAAAACATAGATGCTTACCTTCTTTACCTTCAGACTGGCACTGCTGAGCACACAGGTCTTTACTCCTGTAGGGAGACTGACCACCAACACTCCTTTACAGCCACTAACAGGCACAGATGCTCTACTTTCTTCAATGGCACCCAGGTCATGCTTCCTTTAGTTTTTCCACAATGCGTGCTTCTACAACTACAACTCTCTAATACGGGATGTAATTCTCAACTCAGTCTCATTTGCCAGTGAAATGAGCTTGATAGGAATGCTATAACTTCACTGAAGTCAAAAGCCCACACACGAATGCCCTGTAGGAAACGTTCCTTTTCAGAAACATCTTCAGTTGCTTTAGCATATAATTGATTACTACCACATATATCACTTTATAAACAACTCTTGAGAGCCAAACGCTAATTTTAACTCAGCTTTGTTGTACGAGCAAAACCAAGCAACCTGATTATAGAGACCTGTTTAACAGCTGGGAGGATTTATTTGTGCCAATCGATGTGGAAAATTGAACAAAGTAATTGGGGTTGCCTAGTAATACTAACCACAAATCTCCTGTCATGTAGTATGCTTCTGCTGAGTCGGGCCAGTGTTTAATACACAGTACCTGTATCAGTCTTTCACCTGTATTACTCTGTGTATTCAGTCTTCCTTTGATTTCTATCAATCTAATATGAATCTGATAGCATGTATATGTATTTCTATAGTATTTTCTGTAGTATCCTGTATATGTATATATATATTTTATTTATATGGTGTTCATCCAAACTACACTAGCCATATACCACCTCTGTGAATTTATCGGTCACCTATATTTCATTTACCTCTTGCCTTTATCAGTGTTTGGTGTTAGTGTTGGTTTGTAATAAATTTTTACCTGGAGAATTTGGTCTACCATTTATCTACGATTTATTTTGTCGATTTCTAACTTGTGTTCATCTGCCTTATTATTCATTTCTTTCTAGTGCCCTTGTATAACATCAGTTATATCATGCTTGAGGTTACTACTACTAGTAATACTAGTGAGACAATAGTAATACCAATGCATTAGCTTTGTTTAATCATTGTTTTGGCTGTTATTTAGTTTTTAGCACTTTCACCTGCATTCATTGACATTTATCCACCTGTCCCACCTGTCATTAAAGCGAACATTTCATTTATATTAGTGGTCCATTTCGCCATAGTCGTCCACCTGGAATCTTTGTTCCTTTTTACCTCAGGTGTTTAGTTTACCTGTAACATATGCAAATGAGGCTCTGTATCCTAGCAACAAACTAACTTTATGGAAATGTACAGCTATAAACTATACTGAGAAAAACAGCTCCAAGTCCAGCCTTCATCCACTATTCATTTACAAAGCAATTTCCTTCCTTTTTTTAGAAGTTAAATATTGATATCATTGTTTGTCAGATGTTTACAGTGTTATATTACTATTTAAAAACAAAAAGAAAGCACACACATATGACGATCCATGCTTATACTTACATCAGTCATTTTATACTTAACATTCTTGAAATTTCATATGATATAATTCATCAATCTTGCTATTTCCTAGAAAGCTGTAGCTGTTCCATAGGCTTCAGAACATGAACTGTCTATTTCCAGTATATCCAGTGTTTAGATTCTTGTCTGAAAACGTAAAAAAAAAAAAGGTTTAATCCAGAAACATCCAAAATGAACACTACAAAATCACAGCTTTATGTCCTTATTTCCATGTAAAAAAAAAAGCACAATAACTTCTCATACGTGTTGCAGATAGAGCTGAAAAAGTTATACAGGTTGGAGTTTCCTCAGGTGCTCCATGCAGTGTCACCTGGATACAGGTAGTGTGTCATTTGTAAACGAATCAGCTCTGTTGAGAGTCGACTCTTTTGAGAGGCGACTCTACATGTTCTATATGTTCTTGTTCGTTCCTTTAGATACGCATCTTCGCTGGAATACCACAATGATCTCAACAATGATCTCGCTTAATGCAAACACAATAATAGAAAGGAATGTATAAATCACTGTTTTCCAAACAGGGGATCGCAACCCCCACTAGGCGCCGCTAAAGATTTTTTTTTATTATTATTTATTAATAATAATAAATAATAATTTACTTCTAAATATAAAAAAGCTTTCATATATCAAAATAGAAAATATTTATAAAAAAACATATCAAGTTTGAGATGGTTTAAACATGTGCAGAGGAGGGACATGGGGTATATCTGTAGAAGAATGCTAAGGATGGAGCCACCAGAAAGGAAGAAAAGAGGAAGGAAAAGGATCAGGTCTTTGGATGTGGTGAGGGAAGACATGCAGGTAGTTGGTTTGAAAGAGGCAGATGTAGAGGACAGGGGGGGTATGATCCGTTGTGGCGACCCCTAATGGAAGAAGATTGTAAGATTTTAAATGTTAAATGAAGGTGGCACAACCTGAACTTCTCAACCTGTATGTGCATCTTGTCAAGGAGTCATTTGATTTCTATGTTTATTTATTTTCAGCCTAGATGCCTGGCCACACTAGCTGCAGAAGTCTCAAATACAGAATCGTCTGTGCAGAATCAGTCATGCTTTGTCCATTTTTTGTACTCAGACTGATCATACACTCAATATAAGTGCCTTATATTCAATAAACTGCTCTATTTTTCCTAATTTATAGTCTCTAAGGATGGTTAAGTATCATTTCTATGGTTCAGAGTCTTCTTTTAAGCTAAATTAAACTACATTTCTCAACAGTGGTTGGCAATTAAATGACTCCATTAAAAAAAAAAAAAAAAAGAAACATTATCCTGTCCCCTGTTTTATTAATAATGAATGTACTGGGCTACATACTCGTATATGGCTTTAGGGATTTGAAAGTGTCGCCTCTATTTGGTGACCAAATGATCCAACTCCTAGTACAAGGCAGCCTTCCTTGTACATGTGTAGTCTCTGCATTGCCACAAATGAAAATAAAACGGCTAATAAACAGTAATTTTTGTGACAATTAAATAAAATTTACATAAATATTTACACCAATCAGGCATAACGTAATGACTACTGAGTAGTGAAGTGAATAACACTGATTATCTCTTCATCATGGCACCTGTTAGTGGGTGTGATATATTTATTAGGCAGCAAGTGAACATTTTGTCCTCAAAGTTGACATGTTAGAAGCAGGAAAAATGGGCAAGTGTAAGGATTTGAGCGAGTTTGACATATTGTGACGTCTAGACGACTGGGTCAGAACATCTCCAAAACTGCAGCTCTTGTGGGATGTTCCTGGTTTGCAGTAGTCAGTATCTATAAAAAGTGGTCCAAGGAAGGAACAAGGGTGAACCGGCGACAGGGTTGTGGGGGGCTGAGGCTCATCGATGCACGTGGGGAGTGAAGTCCAATCCAACAGACGAGCTCCTGTAGCTCAAATTACTGAAGAAGTTCATGCTGTTAATGCCGACTGTTTTATACTTAGTTATCAAATATGAAATGAATATACTTGTGAAGAGACCCAAATAAGTACAAAAGACAAATACAAACTCACAAGGAGTATTTATTGTACAAAAAAAAAAAAAAAAGTGACAGAATTCAGCTACATCTGTACAAGTTCACAAACACAAGCACATCATTACACAGCACTCAGTCAGTCCATTTACACTGAGAAACACTGCACACATGTCAGCTGGTGCCCGAGTCTGGCTCCGGAGATTGCAGAAATTCATAGGGGTCGTGAACCATCTCCGTCTGGTCTCCGACACCAAGATGAGGTGAGCTTCCTGTTTGAGGAAAAAGAAAATTACACCTGATACGAATCCAATACTCTGTGACTGATTCTGAATAATTTTTATCACGTTATTATTATTATCTTGTTTTCTTTGCGGTGCTGTGTGGCGTGTGGTTTACCCAAATGGTGCTGATCTCTCTCTGAAGCATTAGAGAGAGAGGAAAGGTTGGACGAAGGTCTGGATCCGACTCTGTCCACCGCTGCGTCCTGGAATTCCTGCAGCAGCTTGGCCGCGTCGTCAAAGTGCTGGTGGCTGTCTTCGTGGTCTGGCTCCTTCTTCACAGTTTTCCCTGCTACAGAATGACGAGAGAACAGGTTCAATACTGACTCAGTGCTGCTCAGTTGTTCTTTCTGCAATGAAGGCAGTGAAAAAAACGAGAAAAGACTTACCCAGAGGGTTGAGCATGTCCAGGGTCATGTCTGGGTAATTCTTTAGATTCATGAATTCCAGCACTGATCCACTGTCCATCATGGATTCATCTGCACTCTGAAATCAGAAAACAGAACATAAAACAAAGCAGATTTGATATAAAGTAGGCAGATATTTAATCTTATTTGCAATTGTTTTCCCTCTCTGTTGATCTTTTGTGCTTTTTGAATACTGATTGGCTTAAGATTTCGACAAACGTTTAATGCGTTTAATGCAAATACTACGTATATGCAAATATGCACATCATACTTTAAATGTGAAAATAAAACCGCCAGTAATTCAGTACAATAAGTGAGTCGTTGCGATTGAACAGAATCATTTAAACGAGTGATTCATTCAGGAACTAAACACCATCATGTTGCTTTGTTTTGATTTTTGTTGGTGAAATAGAACAAAACTAGGCAATGCGGTGTCTAAAACGTAAGTCTCTTAATACTAACTTCTTGTTTGTTTTACTTTTGTATAAAATCAATATCACTTTTGTAATCGTGCTGATTTTTGGTATATCGTACACCCTTAAATATGTACATAAATTACTACTATTAAAGTTAATAGACATCATAATTTATTTTTTTTTTTTTAAACACAGGAGGCTTTGCTTCACTTCTCTCTCATGCCTTTATCAATTCTATGTTGTAATGTGAACAGCATTTACCTGCATATCACATAAAGAAGACTTGGCTTCGTCCACTGGCAGGTTTCTTTTCTGAGAAGAAGAAAAAAAAGGCAAATCATTGAAAATCACCCAATTATACCTCTTTTACATCAAATATAGTACATCAGTAAAATACATTTGGTGTCCAGATTTTTCACTGGACAAAGCAATACATGCGTATTTCCTCCGTTTGCATATGTATATCACACCTCAAACTGAATCCCTGTACCCAGAACAGGAGCATGAAGATCAAATGTGCAAATCATTTCTAAGTAAAATCAATCAATTCATACATACAGATGACCAAATTCCTTTTTGGTGGCTTCCACAAGATAGCTACATGTTTTAGCTTTACAAGCGTCTGGTAAGCAAGTGTATCTGAGATACTGATCCATGCAACTTGCTTTGACTTGCAGCGATTTGCAGTGTCTTGCTCAAGTGCAAAACTAAGGCTGGACCTCAAATGTTTTGGCTGGCCAGCTGTTGCCGTTCGAAATGTTGTCAGGTACCTGTCGGATTTGGAAGATGGCCTTGGAGTGATCATTGCCTGTCATTTTGTCCAACAGGTCGTTGACGAGCCTTTTGGTAAAACTGCCACAGTCCTTTACAAACTCCTGCAGGCTGAAGATGTACAAATATGGGGGAGACTTGATACTTGACAAGACATGACATGAGAAATTAAGCATTAAATACAGTGTCTTCCATAACAAGACAGCAGGTTCAGCATTGGCTTTATTATATTACGCCACCTATGATTACCACATATAGGGATGGTAAGATTCACCGATTCGCATCTGAAAGTTCCGCATAAAAATTAAAACTGTGATGCATCGATTTTAAAAAGTGTGCATCGGAAATAGCATATAGCAATGCATAATTTTTTACATATTTGAATTGGTAATTAATGTATAATCATTATTAGATGCACTATACTTTTATTATTTAGAAAGTGACCAATAGTTTTTGACCAATATATGATATATAGATTGATTTCTCTTTGCTAAACTGTTTCTCAAGCGCGTTTTCTCAGCACCACTGCTGCTACGCGTATATGACGCATCACAACACTATGGAGACCGAGGCGTGTCCTGAGAGTCGCATAGAATACAGATTAACATGGCAGAGGCAGAGCTGCATCTTCCTGGAGACAGAACAGGAAAAGAACGTCTGGTTTCAACCAGTCTTTTTTTTTTTCTTTTTTTTTTCACTACAAAGGCCTGTTTGTGAACAGGACATGTGTTCGAAGCCAGGCACTTCAAGTAAATTGATTTGCTGCATGTATGAACCAAAGAAATAAAAGCAATCTATTTGTACCATATTGAATTGCATAGCACCATATTTTTTCCGTTGCATTGCACTGTGTTGAATCAAATCGAATTCGGATCGCATTGTATACATGTACTATATATAGCTGCTTCCTATGTATCTTTAATGTATTGTTTCGTTGGCTAGCTGGTAATTTTGTATGGTGAACCTGAGAGCGCACTGCACCCCCGTCTCATCTCCGTAAGCCGAGTACAGCATATCCATCTCCTCAGGAAGCAGGTCCGGGTAGATGGAGTTGTTCTGCAGTGTCTGAGCGTTGTATGCGCTATTCAGGTACGTCACTGGACACAAAACAAGTATATTTAAAAAATCATATTAGTGTAGCGCACATAAGCAGTGTGAAAAAAAGGGGAGGGCTTAGGACTAATTACCCTTGTGTCTTCGGTCATCTTTGAATCCCAGCGTTGTAAGGCCGGGTAAGAGCTTGTTGGACAGGGAGCTTAAATCTACAGTATGGCTCTCTTCATCTGTAAAATAATGCATTTGAGAAATCTTAGTGTATTTTCTAGTATTGGTGCCATTAAAAAAATAATCAATGTAACTGTAAAAAAAAATCCTTTTTTTATTTTTGCATTTTTGAGTTACACACTATGTTCGCTTTTTGAATCGTATGTCACGTTAACCAAAAGCATGCATCTAGCAATCTTCCTCCTTGACTACAGTCTGATGTATTACAAAAGAACTTGAGTTTTCTTGTGTCAAAAGTTCCAGAAATATCTATGTGTGTACGTATGTGTGTTTATGTTTGTCTATGGCGATGTGTACCTTCTGCCTCTGGATCCTGATTAACTACAGTATAAATCAGAGTCCCGTCTGCTTCCTTTCTAATGTACCCTACCTAAACAAGAGCAAGAACACAAAGAAATCTCATCAGGAAGCACATCAGCAATGTCTCTTTCTGATCAGTATTTTATAGACATCTCATACCTTCGAATTTGGCATGTGGCGGTTGATGCGATCGCGCGCTTCATCCGCTGCATGCTCCACCAGCGCCAGAACGTGTTCCTCAGCTGTGCTGTCTGTCAGACTGCACGCGTTCCCCTCCGCCTCAAACAGATCACTGGGGGAACTGCAGCTGATTATTCACCACAGCAATTTGCAAAAGATTAATTTTCAGATTTATTGAACAATAACACATCACACTTGTCCATGAGGCTAAGGTTTATAGCTGCTACATTACAGGAGATATAAACAGTTGTTTCCTTACCAGTCTCTCTTTTATCACTCGATGTTAAGTCAAAACATTCAACTTTTTTATATTTCAAAACTGTGACACTGTAGACTCTCACTTTTTACCTTATCATGGGCTCTTTAACTGGCTGCTTTTTGGATTTTTTGGCACACTCTGTGTGAAAATGGGCGACTTCTGGAACTGGCTCCTCACCGGCCACGTCCTCGTCACCCAAAATGGCGGCCTGCTGAGAGAAATCCATGTCGTGCATGAAAGACATGCTGCGCTTCAGAGCTAACAGCCGCTCCTGGAAACAGAGCAGAGAAACAGCCGCGCAGCCAAGTGTTTACTCCTCCATCATGAGACCTTTGAGGGCCATGACCATGGGAGCAAAGGAACGCAAAAGCCGATGGCATGCAATGGAAGGGGCTTCCGGAATGGGATGGAATAAAATAAGCATGCAGCCTATCGTGCACGTGCATAGCAAGCGCTGTGATGTTACGCGTGTTAGCTGAAATTCTAAGCGTTAGTATTGCATTTTATGTGGGCATGAAGGTGGAAAAATGGGAAGTATGGGAAGAGTAAGAACAAAGTCAGGAAATAAATACGCAGCGAGTTACTTTGCTCATCATCTTGAAACCTGTGTGGAGAAGCTTCTTAGCAGCTTTATAGTAGACCGTCTCGGGTCGGTTATACACCATGGCGTTGTCACACATCAGCTTGAAGTCAGCCTAAATATGAGAAACACAGCAACAACAAAGGTTCCATTTAAAATGAAGTGAACACAAGTCAGTGTAGATTACATGAAACCATTTCTGCAATACAATATCACCATGGGGAGCAACATTTCAATTTAATTAACAAGAGTGGATTATACAGTGTCCACTAATGCAACTATAACATGCCGTCTATCTACAAGTTACAGGCCTGTTAACAATACCACTCTATTAATCTATAAACCTCTATATGATCCAATAAACCTGCCTACAAATCGATCAACTCATCCAAGAACATCTCAGCGGTCCTCTCTACGAGCCCATCCCTCACCCAGGACCCTCTCTATTGTCCTGTCAACGAAACTGTACCTTTCTCTGAACCAGTCTGCGATCTTATGTATCCATCTATGAACTCCCGTAAATAGGTCTCCTGTAAAGAATTGATTGCTGTCCGCAAAAATCCATACAGATAGTTTTTCCAGCCTGCAGCCCGCTGTCTTTACGAGAGCGGCCTCTAGAGGCGAGCCACTGACATTTGTTTTTACAAGTTAGATGCGTGCTGCAAAAAGAGCACTATATTTATTATTTATAATTATTAATGATAAATTATATTTATTAATATACTGTCATTAATATATTCATATGTATTTCCTTTAGCACATTTTCATGACAGTACTGTTTTTTTATGTTTGTAATAAAGTTCAGTACTATTTTACATGGAGTGTTATGTTTATTTTTTTATTTTTCATCCAGCATCTTTTTAAAAACTATCGGTTGATTAATTGGTTATCAGCAAGTACGGTCCACCCTAGCTATCGTTAAAATCCGCTATTGGTCGATCTCTACTCGTGTACCTTTGTACCATGTCTTACTTCATCAAAATAAAAAAAAAAATGCTGAGGTACCGGACCTGACAAGATACAGCAGAACCAAATACCTTAAACTCCGTAACTGTCTTGTAATCGTTCATGGCAATCTTGTCCTTCATGGTACTGAAGTCCATGGGGTGTTTGATGATCATGGAGTAGCCTGGCGCAATGGCGTCCGTCACGGGGAAAGAAAAAAACCCATGAGGGTCTTTCCTGCCAAAAAAAAAAAGCACTGGATAAGTACTACAAAAAAAGTTTTTCTTACTCAAACAGCATTCGGAAAGAGAAAACCTCTCTTTCCTACTTTATCTTAAATGTGATTATGTGTAGATTCTATAGACACTATGACTGTGGAGGCAGGACGAGAAAGAAAAGACCTCCTGTTCAAACCTCTGTAGGAGACGCAGGAAATGCTCGAGGAGCTGCTGGCGAGGTGTGCTTTCGTTTTCTGGAACAAGATAGACACGTTATACAATAACACAATGGCTAAAACTCCATCATTTGTGACCAGTATTTGATATGTAGATAGATTTCTCCTCGCTAAACTGTTTCTCGAGCGCGTTCTCTCAGCATCTCTGCTGCTACATGAATATGACGTAGCACAACACTACGGAGACCGAGGCGTGTCCTGAGAGTCACATAGAATACAGATTAACATGGCAGAGGTAGAGCTGCATCTTCCTGTAGACAACAGGAAAAGAATGTCTGGTTTTATTTTATATTTTATTTTTTTTGCACTACAAAGACATGTTTGTGAAAGGGCCATGCGTTAGAAGCCAGAAGGCACTTCAAGTAAATTGACGATTTGCTGTCTGTCTAAAGTAAAGAAATAAAAACAAACTATCTGTAACATATTGAATTGCATGGCATCATATTTTTTTGCATTGAACCAAATTGCAATCGGATTGTAATAGAGGTGAATCTTATTGCATCGCATCGGTAGCTGCTTCAAATGTATCTTAAAAAAGATAATATAATTGACTATGCATCAACATAGGACTCGCATGGAGAATGGAGAAGCACGTCCCTAATACATACAATAAGAAAGGTTGCTGCCTGTACTTAACAAACCTATATTGTATTGAGCTTTGGTGGTTCAGTGCGTTTCAGGAACATGGAATACGTTAAAAGGTTACCTTGCTGAGTGCGGCAGGCTCTGACAGGCCGGTCTGCCTGCATATCGGCCTCTGTCTTCACGCTGGGGAGGAACTCCTCAACCTCAGCCTCAATCTTCTCCCTTTTCCTTTTTCTTTCCTCCACCACCACCTAGAGAACGGCACAAAAACATCAAGGAACATCCCAAAACCAACACACTTGGTCAACATAAGTATGAACTGCAGCACTGTGTCTCCTGAGACATAAGAAGCAGCTTAGTGACTGTACCTCTACAGGTTTAGTCAGGATGAGGGGCTCCACCGGGGCACTGGCTGCGTTTTCTTGCTGCTCTCTTTCCCGTTTTTTCTTCTTTTCCTCCTGTGAAATTAAACAAACCATCAAAAGACCTTATTTAGGAATTGTCTGGTAAAAGCATGTAAACAGTTACAAAGGAAGCAAAAAAAATATATCCGCTGCATATTTCATTTATACTGTATACATGTTGACCAACATGCTCCTTTACTAACCTTTCGTCTTCTCCTTTCTTCGTCGTCCATGTGCTTGTCCTTCTCCTTTTCAGATTTTTTCTTCTTCTTCTTTTTCTTCTCCTTGTGCCTCTCTCGTTCGTGGTCAGAGCGGTCATCGTAGTAACTCGAGTCATGCCCTGAGCCGGAGAGTTCAGTGACTTCGCTGCCCCCAACCTTCAACACCAATTTCAGCGGCTTATCCAAGGGCTGGTCCTCGTAATCTGGGGTGTCAAGAAAATTTTTACCGTTGTAATCATTTTAACTGCTCTACTACAAGATACACAAATTTGCATGGTCCTGTCAAGCAGACAAAAACATGAACATGATGAATAGGACATGTGGCTTTGCATGGATACACCACGTACAGCTGTTCTCACAGGGAGTACTCAATTCTGTTGCTAGTTATTTTGACAATAATGGTTGTATTTTTAAAGGACAGTAAATTTCTACTGCTATACAAACTGCACACTTACTACTCTAAAATATGTCTTAAGTTTCATTTCTATAGTATGGTCCCTTGATAAGATCTACTACAAAGGTTGCTGAAATGTGAGGGGTGCTGAATCTATTCGATATATATCTCAAAACATCATACATATATATACACACACACACACACACACACACACACACACACACACACACACACACACACAGGTGCATCTAAATAAATTAGAATATCTCTGAAAAAGGTAATTTAATTCAGTAATTCAACTCAAAGTGTGAAACTCGTGTATTAAATAAATTCAATGCACACAGACTGAAGTAGTTTTAAGTCTTTGGTTCTTTTAATTGTGATGATTTTATCTCACATTTAACAAAAACCTCAACATATTAGAATATGCTGACATGCCAATCAGCTAATCAACTCAAAACACCAGAGCGTAATGGCAATTTTTGACTACGTATTAATACACTTTTGCTTGACTAAGGCATGACTAAATACATTGTTGTGATGGTTATTTCAATCATATTCAACATATTATTAAGGCTATTTGTACAAGTAATGGCTGATGCTCAGCTTCCTGACAAGCAATATGCAAATAAAAGGACTGAGATGTTTCAATGTTTACGGCTCTGTTTTACTGATTATAAGGTTGAGGTTTCAAGCCCCAGCATCATCAAGCTGCCACTGTGGGGCCCTTGAGCAAGGCCCTTAAACCTCTCTGCTTCAGGGGTGCCGTATAAAAACAAAAAAAAGGCAGAGGTGGTTCAGTGGTTAACGCTCAGAGTTACTGATAATAAGGATGGATCACCAAGCTGCCCTTGTTGGGCCCTTAAGAAAGGCCCTTAACCCTCCCTACTCCAGAGGTGCTGCAGGCCGACCCTGCGCTCTGACTGCAGCTTGCTGACAAAGCAGTGGTGGTTCAGGCTCTGGGTTACTGATCGTAAGTTTGGTGGTCATGCACTGAGATGCTGTCACTGTTGGGCCCTCTCTACTTCTGTGGGCCCATATGCAAAAAAAAAAAAAAAAAGGGCAGAGGTGGTTCAGTGGTTAAGGCTGTGGATTACTGATCATAAGGACGGGGGTTCAAGACCCAGCACAGCCAAGCTTTCACTGTTGGGTCCTTGATCAAAGCCTGTAACCCTCTGTGCTCCAGGGGCGCTGTATCATGGCTGGCTCTGCGCTCGGACCCCACTTTCCTGACAAGTTGGGACATGCAAAAAAGGGCCAGTGGTGGTTCAGTGGTTAGGGCTCTGGGTTACTTATAATGTTGGGGGTTCAAGCCCCAGTTTAGTCAAGATGACACTTTTGGGCCCTTAAACAAGGCCCTTAACTTTATCTAATCCAGGGGTGCGCTATCATTGCATACTGAAAATCGTTTATTGCCCAATAACATTATATTATATTGCATTTTTACATTATATAATATTACAAAATCAATAACAAAATGTGATACATTGAAAGAATCCTAAATGCCTCCATACTCCTTTACACTAGTGCACTTTAATAGCGTACATGTAAAATGTTTCTGCGCCCTATTTATTCCAATAAGAGGTGATTTGGGGCACAGCCTGTTACAGGATCCGTGTACTGTGTTATAAGGTCTGTTGCGATATAGCTACTAAAATAGTTGAACAATGCAAAGATTAGTCAGAAAAAATATAGCTTATCACAAAATATGTTTATTTCTTCGCTAAATTATGCTCCAGATGTATATTGTTTATTACTTGTTAGCTCATGAATGAATCAAAACCAAGCAAGGTCCATGCACGAGCTAAACACTCACCTCCGTCCACAGTTCTCCATTCCGGCTTATATTTTTTGTGTTTCTTTCCCATGTTGTGTGTCCTAATAAACTTCGGTTAGTAATAACAATGATGATAATTCTAATAATAAATAAAAGCCACCAAAATCTCTGTCTTGGGGACTAACAGCAACAACAATAACAACTACGCTATGCTCGGGATTACTTCCGGTTAAGGCGGGGTTGTTTTCCGGGTCAATAATTGGGCGGGATTTTCAGTCAGAGTAGTTTAGCTGCGCCTGAGGTAAGTTAGCTAGCTTTCCTTAAAATATAAAAATAAATATTTACAACAAATCTGACGGTATAAAATTATTTTAATGAATGTTAGCGTCTGTTTTGTTCGACGCTGCCGGTGTGTTTGACAATTTTGAAGTGAATAGTTGAGAAAGTTGTGTGTTGAGTATCAGTGTATACGTGTGTGTGTGTGTGTGTGTGTGTGTGTGTGTGTGTGTGTGTGTGTGAATGAAATAAACCTGACACTGTTTATTAATTGTCTAATAATTAATCAATAACTATATTTTTATATCTTATATCTTGTGCTGTGAATTTTTCGCTTTGGCTAATTATAACTGTGGAAAAGAGATTGGGTTAAATGTGAATGAATGAGAACTGCTTAGACTTTATACATCTTTCTATAGTAATTATAACATATTTACTTGACCAGACACTTGGTCTCATCTTCATCTAAATTACAGTTTTATTTAAATTATATACACAACAAATTAAGTATAAATGATTGCTGTCCCTCCATAGTGAGCATTTATCATATTCTACTTCTAAATCAAACTTTACTTCTTCCTCTATGTTTGTCGTCATCTTTTACTTTTTTCTTCTACTTTTACATCTTTTACATTTATGCCTTCTGTCACTTCTTCTTTTACTTCTTTTTTTTACTTCTACTTTTACAATTTCTTCTACTTTTTCATCTTTTTTAACATTTCCTCCTTCTTTTACTTCTACTTTTACATCTTTTTCGTTCACTTCTTTTATTACCTTTTTTTTTTTTTACTTCTTTTACTTTTGTCTTTTTCTTTTACTTCCACTTTTACATCTTTAACGTCTTCTTTCACTTCTACTTTTACATTTTCTTTTTTCTTTTTTCTACTTTTTCATCTTTGAAAAAGTAGAAGAAATAAATGTAAATCTTCTTTTACGTCTTTTTCTTTCACTTTTTATTTATTTATTTTTTTTTTTACTTCTTTTACTTTTATGTCTTTTTCTTTTACTTCCTCCACTTTTACAATTCTAATGTCTTCTTTCACATTTATTTTTGTGTTTTTTATTTTTTTCATTTCTTCTACTTTTTCATCTTTTTTTGACATTTCCTCCTTTTTTACTTCTACATTTACATCTTTTGTGTCGTCTTTCACTTCTACTTTTACATCTTCTTTTGCTTGGTTTTCTATTTTTCTTCTTGTATTTTACTTTTTTTCTTCATATTCTACTTTCACTTATTATTATTGTTATTATTGTTATTATTTTATCATGTAGTTATTTAAAGAAGATAAACGATTAAATTATAAGATGATATGAATTCTTCCTATTTTTTGGAAGGATGAACGCGGAGAAAATGGAGGTCAGTCAGAATTCCCATCAGCCTCCCTGTGAGGACAAAACCGAAGTTCACATCGAAGTTCAGGTCAAATCTCAGAGGTAAAATCTAATTTAACTTTTTTTTACATTTGATTGAATAGGTTTGATTGCACCTGTACCGAATGGAAATATATATTGTGTTTGATATAAGGATGAAGATTTGTAGACACCTGACTATATGTGGATCTTCTCAAAACTGTTGTGAAGCACACTGTTGCTTTATAATAACAGTAAAATAGGTTCAGTAAGCACATATTGGTGTGATTGTCAGGTTTTCACACACTACTCTTAATATAGTAAATACTGAAACTATTACTGTCAAGAAAAAAAAAAAATGTTATTAATGCGAGTGCTTTAAATTAATACTTGCAGCACGGCTCGACGGACTGAAGTAAGGACGCACGTTATGGCACTGCTCGAGCGACACAGCCTCGTCATGGGCTCCTTCAAGTGGACTGAGTTTGACGACGACTTTCTGACTCAAAATGTCCAGTCTGTCGCCATAGTGGACGTCGAAGAACAGGCAGGAAATGAATTATTTTTCCCCCCCATACATGTTGTAAGCCAATTTTTTCTTTTGCCACTCTGGTTGATGTTTTAGACTTTATATTCTACACCAGGTCATATTCCTTTTGACTCATTCTTTTCTGTTTTATTGTAGCTGTTGTTAAGACTACTGTTTGTGGCCCCAGGTTTTACCGGGACATATAATAATTATCCAAAATGAATGCCCGATTTTTTTTTTCCATTCACAGCCTCTCGATTTGAAGATGAGCCAACTGTGCATTCACATCTTCTCTCTCAACGATGACGGACCTAGCACCCTCAACCTTGATGAAGAGGAGGCGCTATCTGCAGCCAATCACTGGCTCCTGCCAGCTGGTGAGGGTGCACAGCATTTTCTCTATTCCTGTTTTTCTTTTTTATGCTTCAACTTATTACACCTGTAATATTGTATATTACAGTATTGTATATTACAATAATATTGTATAATAAGTGTCACACTTATTCACTGTGCTGTAATGTATATGTGACAAATAAAGGCTATTCTATTCTAATACACAAGTTTGAATTATCCAGAGCAGGATTGAGACTTGAATGTAAACAGCAGCTTGAATGCGTTTTCAAATCCGTATACCATTTTACACAGACAATTATTTAACAATTAAAAATAAAATAATTTAACATCTATTTAGCTACATTTGATAGTTTTTAAAATGGATGCTGGATAAAAAAAACAAACAAACAAGACACTACCTAAAATAGTACAAAACATTATTAGAAAAAATAAAAACAGTACTGAATCATGAAAATGTGCTAAATTAATATATTAATAAATATAGTTAATACATTATAAATAATAAACATAATATAGCGATCTTCGTACAACACACGCTCACGTGTAAAAACAAACACTACACATGTAGTCAGTGATTCGCCTCTAGTAATGACAGCATACCGGAAGCCACTCCAGCAACGGACGCAAGCCGGAAAAACTATCAGTATGGATTTTTGCCAATAGTTCCAGCAATCAATTATCAGTGCCGATTAATTGGCGAAATTATTTTAGAATGAATGTTACCTTCGCTTGAGGCTGATGCAGGAGAGTTGCAGTTGGAGCATATAGACGACGGAGATATAGTAAATATAGCGCATTGTTTGAGGTGGAGTTTTTTTTTTTTTTTTATGTTTTATTATACTACTAGTGTTGCCTCCTTTGTTCATTATTACACTTCTGCGTATATTGCATCCGACACTGGTGTGACTTAGTTTTCAATGTGACCCTGCCTCCAAGACTGATTGTTTGCACACACACTGCACAAAGCTTCCAAATCTTTATTAACACTGATGTACACGGAGATAAATCAAGGCAAGGGTCAGTAACAGTATCGTTTGTCCTGAAGCTTTTCGTTAGTCCTGTATTGATCCAATTATGTACCGGTACTGGTTCTCGGTACCTTTTTGTCCAGTGTGATTTTAACAGCTAAGAGACTAAAATATAAATTAAATACAACATATTAAGGTAAATCCATTAAGATGTCATTAACATCACTAACATCTATTTGTTTTCATTTATAGCTGAGTTCCATGGGATCTGGGAGAGCCTGGTTTATGAGGAAGGAATTAAAACACAAGTATGAAACTTTTTTTTTTCTTTTGGAAACACCTTTCACCAACATCTTTAACACAATCACCCAGTGTGATGGTGTACTTTCTTTCTCCTGTTTTTTTTTTTTTTTTACTTTGCCCTCCAGCTCTTGGATTACGTTTTGACAGCAAATCTCTTCTCTGACAAAAACATTGACAGCAATCTGGTTGCCTGGAATCGTGTTGTGTTGCTTCACGGTAAGGATGAATGAATCATTCCAACGATCTCTTCAGGTGTTGTAGCACCTTTCATTAGACAGTTTGTTAGCATTGAGCGAATCGGGGCATGCTGCTGGCTTTTTGTTCGTTTTCTTCTGTGTGAAATTGATAGTTGTATTAGTTATGAGTACAGAGATCGACAGCTGAATTCTGAGGTAGAGATAGAAACAGACAGACATGCAGAATAAAGGATACTTTATAATACATAGACTATATTGCCAATAGTTTGCAGACACCTGGTCATAAATGCAATGCTTTTTAAACCATCATTTAGTCCCAGTTTGCTCTTATAATTCCCTCCACTCCTCTGGGAAGTTGTTCCACTAGATTTTGGAGTGTGATTGTGGACAGGTCTTAGGTGTTAGTAAAATCAGGTACTGATGTAGGTGAAGAGGCCTGGGGTGCAGTCAGTGTTCCAATTCATACCAAAGTTGTTCAGTAGGGTTTGAGATCAGAGCTCTATAGCAGGCCACTCAATATCTTCCACTCCAAACCATGTAAACCAGATCTTCATGGAGCTCACTTTGTGCACAGGTTCATTGCCATGCTGGAACATTGGATTCGTGTTTCGAAGTTCGAGTGAACGCAAAATTTTGGTGTCCCAATACTTTTGTCCATATAGTGTGTAGAGCAAAATATGAATGGATAGATACAGTGAACATTTAAAGCAATTAGTGGACGGATGGATAGATAGAGTAAAAGACAAATCCCAGTTTATAAATGGATGGAGATAAATGAACTGAGATAGGAAAGACAAATGAAGAGATGATCTGGAATGATAGGGGGATAGATAGACAGATGGATTATATACATAGCTAAAATGATGAGAAAATGCACTCTCTAGACAAATAAAAATAAAGATCCAGTTGGATAGAGCAATTAAAGGATAGGACAGGGATGGACAAGATGATGGAAAGATGGACAGAAATAGGAATAAATAGAATGATGAATAAAGATGGTTAGGTGCATATTGATGGTGCAAAAGAGGAATTGAGAGACTGTATGGATAGATGGATGGAACTAGGATGCAATGTAGTACTGTAGGTAGAGCAGAAGAGAGATGGACAGAAACCTGATTACCGATGGAGGGATTAAGCAGTAGATTGATAAATTGCAATTGACAGATGGATATACGGTATATAAATGGATGAGTAGAGCGACAGTAGGGAATAGGAAAGAGTAGAAGGGACTGAAAGATTGATACAGATTTCAAGACAGGTGTATAAACCGGAAGATGGATAGATTTGCAAAGAGACTGATTTTGTTGGCTGACTGAGTGCTTTGAATTTTGCAGGACCTCCGGGCACCGGGAAGACGTCTCTGTGCAAAGCGCTGGCACAGAAACTCTCCATCAGACTCTCAGAAAGGTCAAGAGACTTGCACGAGCACTGTTATAAAAACCCAGCTTAACCGTTTAGTCTTTGATTCAGTGTATGTTGCTGCTTCCCACAGATATTCCTACGGACAATTCGTAGAAATCAACAGCCACAGTTTATTCTCGAAATGGTTTTCAGAGGTAGGATTATAATCTCCAGATAATAAAACCAGTTTTCCTATGCATTTTGGAAAAGTATGAAAAAGTGTGGAATTTGATTTTAGTGATTTCCAGGTCTGGATTAGTATTGAAAAAGGAACACTGAGTATTGAGAAATATGTGTGTTTCTATACTATTGTCTAAAATATAAAATTAAGAATTTGTAAAAATAAATAAATAAATTATAAAACAAAGGTTACTTCTCCATTAATCTGGATAAATTTGAAAACTGTGTTTTCATTAAAAAATGTTTCACGTTCACCCATTTCTCAAAAGTTGCTAATCTCAGCACCATCAAAAGATTGGCGCTAGATCTACCGGATCGGACTAAACACATTCAAAACATCAGAGATTTTCATTCTGACATATATCAGAGATTGTAACCTAAAGCATGTTATAGTTGGAACTTGAAATCATTATTTCGGATGTTAAATCTTGTCTTAAAAATCTTTAGAGAAGTCTGCATTTCTGAGTTTGGAAAAGTTTTGAAATGAAAAATGTGTAGGAACCCTGTAAAACAAACTACAGTAATTCAAACAGAAGCGAGCAGCATCGTGATAACAGCTTGCTTGGTGTTTTATAGAGCGGGAAACTTGTCACAAAGATGTTTCAGAAGATCCAAGAGCTAATAGATGAGAAAGAAGCCCTTGTTTTTGTCCTTATTGATGAGGTACTTGCCATTTTTTCATTTTTCATAAGGCCAAACATGACTGAATAGATGATTAGCTCCCTGTCAGTTATTGTGTAATAAATATTTGGCAGGTAAATTGTACATATGCACCTGTTAAATGTAGGGATTTCTGATTGGTTCGTTCTACCTCCTACCTTGTTATGGTTTACTGAAGAATAGTGTATGAGTCTCACTTCTTTTAATACATTACATTGAATCAATTATGAAAATGCCAGATTATTTCTTAAAGTTGTAGTGGTAATTATTGAGAGAATTTGATGTAATGACAATTGTACATTTTATAAGGTGGAGAGTCTAACAGCAGCAAGAAACGCTTCTCAGGCTGGAACCGAACCTTCAGATGCAATCCGAGTGGTCAACTCTGTTCTTACACAGCTGGACCAGATTAAACGGTTGGAATAAAGTGTGTGTGTTTGAGAGAGAGAGAGAGAGAGAGAGAGAGAGAGAGAGAAAGGCAGAGGAAAAAAGTTAAAAGTCAAGTGACAAAGAATGTACTATGTTCCTCAAACGATTTTCCTGAAAACTCCTTCATTTGTCAAATATTCAAATTCTCCAAGCATAAAATAAAAAATGTAGGTTAATTAATGTCTCGCCTTTTGCAGACATCCGAACGTAGTGATCCTCACCACCTCAAACGTAACAGAGAAGATAGACCTGGCGTTCGTGGACAGAGCAGATATAAAGCAGTATATTGGCCTGCCAAGTGCCCAAGCCATCTTTAACATTTACTTGTCGTGTTTGGAGGAGCTCATGAAGGTGAGTGATTCAGATCTACAGTGTAAAGAGAGGTACTGTAATATCTTTTCTATTCTAGCAGTATTGCATATCTTTTAGATGTACAAAGTATGCACATTTATACTGTATAATACATATGCTTTTTTTTTTTTCTTCCAGCGGCAAATCATTTACCCACGGCAGCAGCTGCTGAACCTTGAAGAGCTTCATACATTGGATTATATTGAGAGCGAAGTGACCGAGCTCAGTCTGCATCTGCAGAGAATTGCAGAGTAAGTCTTCAACTGATGTCATGTCAGTTTCAGATAGATAGATAGATAGATAGATAGATCGATCTTTCGGTTTACATGGTGGACTACAAGTTTGTTTAGGCTCCGCCACGGAATTGAGAGCAAAGTCACTGTGTTTTTCTTTTTATTATTAAACTTCAAAACATATACAACAATGCCAGTGGTATAAAATAGACACTAGACTTAGCGCTGTGTCACTGTAGCTACTCACTTCATACCGGAAATACAATTTGTAGTGCGGCCACTTCTTTCTAGCAATTGTTTAGCGGTTGCTTCAAGAATTTCTCTTAAAAGGAGAAAATCCTAACAATTCCGCATATCGAGAGAGTGAATGAATGAAGGATGGAACGAATAAAGTCATTTGTTAAAGTGTGCCGAATTGAGTAGAACATATCTTTAGAAAATTTATTTTAAATGTAAAAAAAACACACACTTGTATACACATCTGTAGGGCTGCTGCTTTCGATTATTTTAGTAATTGAGTATTCTAACGATTATTCTACCAATTAATCGAGTAATTGGATCAAAAGTATTTTTATTTATTTATTTTTTATTAAAGAGCAAGAGAGAAAATAAGACAGGTCTCTTAAAATGAACAATTTTTAGAAAAGTTTTTATTGCTGAAATTGCATACAAGAATATCGGTGAAAACTAAATCCATTTAGTGCACTTATTGTCATATTGCATCAAAATGCAAATACAGCCGTGTAGAGTATTTTATGGCAAAAACTATTAATTTAATGAAACTCAATTATTCTCACTCATGTATTTATTTTTTAAATCTTGCACAGTTTCGTGATGTGGTTTTCTTGCTTACAGAAAAGCTGCTTGAAAT
Organism: Silurus glanis; assembly: GCA_014706435.1. Lineage (NCBI taxonomy): Eukaryota > Metazoa > Chordata > Actinopteri > Siluriformes > Siluridae > Silurus > Silurus glanis. The sequence goes on from JAAIIK010000023.1 coordinate 4,023,361, forward strand.
TTTCCACAGACTGAATCCGTGTATTTATCGGCAGCTCTAAGATCTTGCTTCAGTACCTGCTCTACGCCGCAACTGCAGAGGGACCTATTTAAACCCACTGCATATAAATAAATATATAAGAATCAATTTCAATTTACTTTTAAAACGATAACCGCGCTGTACTGTTTTCTTTGTTTTAGCTTGAAAATGATCTCAAACTTTGGAAACTTTCTTCTCCTCACCCCTCGCTGTTTTCTTTAGGTTTAAATTTTGAATTGAGATGCAGTGAGTAAAAAAATTAATTGAGACTGTGAGGTAACGTGACTTATTAGCTTGTATGTAATGAGATCAAGCCGACAGATTCCCATTCTCATTTGCTTGTCTTTTTCTCTTACAGGAAGAGCGTGGGCCTAAGTGGGCGCACTTTACGGAAAATTCCCTTTTTGGCTCATGCGCTTTATGCAAAGGTATCAGTCGGCTCTGATGTCATCTTATTTACTCGCGTCTCATTTTGCTAAACCATCTCTAAAACTCTTCTGTGTGTTTCCAGACTACTGTGATGACGGTCGAGCGATTTCTCTGCGCCATGGATAAAGCTGTGGCTCATCAGATGAAGGAACGGGAGAAACTGGTTAACAGTGTATGAGCGAAAGCTGAAAGAATGAAAGATTACCATTGAATCAGTTCACTGTTCTGTCTGTCACTGGTGGTAGCTGTTAATAACTCCATGTTAATGAATCACCATTGATTAATTTAGTTTCGGTTTTCTAATGTTGACTTTTCTGAAGAGCACTTTATGAGCAGACGTTTTATGAAAGGCAATGTGACAATTTTTTTTTCTTTTTTTTTTTCTTTTTCTTTTTTTTTTTTTTTTTTAAAAATTTTTTTTTTTTTTTTTTTTTCTTTTTCTTTTTTTTTTTTTTTTAAACAAGTTATTCTAGTTCATTTTGTGTTTTGTTATTCAGCCTGCGACTGTAATAAGCTTCGTACTCCAAGCTCCAGGTTCTCGCTCCAGCGTCAGTGTGGATTTTGGGTTACGATGCATTTACGTGTACAGACAGACACGTGCCACACACATGAACACTTTTATTTGTGTCAAAATAATGGCTGTGTTTTTATGTGTATTTATATTACCATTTGTATATTAAAATGTGCTAAAAACAAACTGACTTTCCAACATGCGACCACTACAGGGGGTGTTAAAGATATGCATTGAATACAGTGGTGGACGAAGTACACAAACCATGTACTTGAGTAAAGTAGAGATACACGAGTTAAAAGTGTCCCTTTAAACTTTCACTTAAGTAAAATTACAAAAGTATTTGCCTTCAAATGTACTTAAGCATCCAAAGTACTATGATTTATTGCTATAATGTCCTATTATCATCTTTGTCACAAGACTTAATCAACTGAGTTTATGTGAAAAGACTGTTATTCTTAGCACACCAATCTATTAATTATAGATTAGATATTGAAAAATATTATATTAGATATAGAATTATTTTAATTAAACACGTATTATCATGAGCCCAAAAACCTTTTCAACTTAGAAGAACGGAGATGCCACCAAGCGCCAATCAAAACAAACTACAGAGCGCGCGCTTTACCCTGATTGGTGGCTTGCTGCGTGCTTGACCAGTTAAGTTTTTATCCACTTACAGTTACACAAAAAAAAGCTACTTAAGTACAGTAAGGAATTACATTCACTTCGTTGCTGTCCACCACTGAGTGAATACTTTTCCAGCTGTACGTGATTTTTTAACAAATTGTTGGAGGCACAGAATTGTATAAGTCTTCTTTGGATGTGGGAGCATGAAATTTCTCCTCGATTTGAACTAGGAGATCCAAACCTGTTCCAGCATGACAATGACCCTGTGCACAAAGCCACCTCCATGAAGTGATATACACAGGGAAGAGTGGAAGATCTGCTATAGAGCACTGACCTCAACCCTATTGAATACATTTGGGATGAATTTGAATGCTGACTGCACCCCAGGCCTCCTCAGCTCACCTACATCAGTAGCATCTTCCCTGAAGAGTGGATAGTATAACAGAAAATGGTGACCAAATGTGGAATGCGAAGTTCATAAAGCACATATAAATGTTATGGTCAGGTGTCCACAAACTTTAGTACAGCAGAATAAAAGTGCTATCATAAGACATTGTCTAACATCAAAACCCTTTAGTGTGAATGTGTCCTTCAGACAGTTAATATACTGTATGTGGTTATATCCTGTATTTCCCATTTATTTGACAAAAAAAAACTCCACAAAATTCGGAGATGAATCTGCATATGCAAATGTTTCTTCTACTCCATGTATAACAGCATTGTTGACTTTGAACAACATCACTGGCCGGTTTCAATAATGGAAAAGGAATGTGACACCTACAAAGAGTGCAAATTTAAGGCTGGGTTGAAACCTACATTTAAGGTGCAACAGAATGCAAAATACGCAAATATATTAAATATACGTCTTTTAATGTCTTTGTTGTATTGCATCATATATAATATACAGAATATGGTGGTATTATATACCCACCACAGCTGTGGAAAAGTGTAAATATTCAATTATAAAGGCACGTACAGACGAGTTGTCATTAAATTAAAGGGATACATGTGCAAACACTGTTTCTTTTCATATTTATACATTTGTCATTGATTGAGAACCCGAATCTGAAATACACTACCTTGCTGTGAATTATGGCTGTGTCCCAAACGCAGGGCAATGAATTATTTGTTCTGTCAGGTAATCATTGTGTACACAAGACGTGGCTCGAATAGAAAATGTTATAACTAATTATTAATAACAAATAGGATTCGAGCCAAAAAATGTCACTCATGTCTGAGCTACTGTATGTGTGAACTCTTACACTTTTTTTTTGTGTTGAATAGCATCACAGTGTGTTATAGTCCCAGGTTCCCTCTAAAACACTTCATCAGAGGGAAAAAAAAAAGACAGAGAGATAAATAACCCCGTAATTGAAATGTCTGGAGGCGTTTCTTCACATCAGGCATCTGTTGAATCGCATCTGCTAAAAGAAGGGTGGAGGAAAAAACTCAATGGTGGAGGCGAATCAAAGCCCTTATTGTTGGAGGTTTGATCACATTCCCTTGTTGTTTAAAAAAAATTGCCAGCAAAGTTTTAAACAAAACAAACACCCTGGTGTTTGTCTTCTCAACCGTCAAGCAGGTATGTGGCCCCAAGCAGTAAGACGTCAATCTACCTGCCAATGAAGATGCACAAAACGACGTGGATGCGGAAAGGCCTTTGGTGGGGCATGTTTGTTAAACAGGATTAAAGCTGAGTTGCCAATGTCTGCCTATAAATTGTTCTCAGAGTGGGCAGAACTTGTATAAAGAGCACGAGCATTAGAAGGTTAGGAGGGCTGATCTGAATGGACATGTCTCTGATTCCTGCCTCTTAATCTGCCTCCTAGCTGAGACTCCATGTCTGCTCTTTCTGGCCCACTTCCACCCTGAAAATCTGTGAGTGTGGTGTAATATCCACATCACAGATGGCTAGTAGAGGAGCCGCAACATCATAACCGCAGCTGGATGTGTCATTATGGCCGGCCACATTGACCACCGTGACCACACACACCACGGCAGTCGATTTACAGTCGTGTGGGAAACAAAGATGGTAGAAAAAAACGAGAAGAGCAAAATTATTTTTGGATGAAATTTCTACCAATTAAAAAAATATTCATGGAGCAGCAAAATTATTTTTTTAATAACAATAAAAAAACAATCTAGGAAGAATCCTGCTTCAATACCAGTACGAATACATAATAATTCAAGCACATAATAGTGCAACCAAAATGTATTATTATTTTTTTTTATTCCAAATATAATCAATCAGGCAAAACAGGTTTGGTGTCAGATGTCAAATTGTGTACCTGTATAAATTATGTAAAATTAAAAATTATAGTCACATGTTCAGCACAGTTGTGAATTTTGTAAATCCAAAATTACATTCCTCCCTGAACATTGCATCTTAGAAGTGTTTTATATATAATAATATAGTTCAAAAACTATGTGCATATTTGTTTTCTTTCCTCCCCTGTATTTATTCTTTTATATTTTGAACCTGTTGCTGGCTGTGTAATTATATGTAAGATTTGAGAGGACTTTCTCAGAATCCAGAAAACCAGATTATTTTTGTCTTTTAAGAATGTAAAAAGTCATTATAGTCTGTAAATACACATGGTTACAAGCATGTATTATTAATTGATAAATGAAACGTTATAATCATTAGCAGATTGTTGAACAATAAATGGGATAAATCATACGCTGTTATTGGGCAATAAACAACTTTGTGATAGTAATAGTATTGCGGTAGCCTATTGTTGATCTTTTTCCAATCATAGCACATTTAGAATTTTTTTTTTTTTTTTTTTTTTTTGAGGGGGGTACATTCTTGTAGGTCTAGAATAGACAGGGATCAAAAGACATATTAAACATAATTTATTTTTCTGTTCCTGAATGTCGACTAAAGGTTTCGTTCTGGTTCTTCAAAGCACTAACTGCTAAAAATGTTAATTCCAAACTCTGTTTTTAATATATCCTCAGATTCATGCCACATGTGAAAACCAAAGATAGAACAAGAAACTCTTACTGCTTCACAATGTGTACATTTTTATTGGGTTTTGGACAGAAGTGCCAGTCAAAAGTTCGAAAACACCTCATTTTCAGCAATATTGAGATCCATGCATGTTCCTTTTGTTTCTATGCAACAAACTAGTTAAAACGCAGAACCACACAAAAATTGGAGAGTTAATGAATGGACGAAAGCTGTGTGTACAGGTGAGTCCAACTTTGACATTTTTGAAGAACATATGTTAGATGGACAACAAGAGAGATGATCTTAACAGACTGCCTAACATGAACAGTCAAACGTGGAGGTGGAAGCTTAATGGTTTGGGATTGTTTTGGAGCAGGGAAGGTTGGACACTTGTACTGGATTAAAGGAATACCGAACCAACTTAGATATAGAATTCCATACTTCAGCACCATTTAATTTTATCTGGTTATCTGGACTGTGGCTTATTGGAACCAAATTCTCCATACAACAAGACAATGACCTGAAGCAAAACAGTCATATGAAGTGAAAGGCCTGTCCACCGCATCTGAATCCTTTAGAACTGCTGATGTTGAACTGAATAACAAGGTCAGTAAGAAATCCTCAATTAGTGAAGAACACTTTTGGCAAGTTTTACAAGAGGCATGGCAAAGTATTCCAGATGAATGTTTAGTGAAACAAACTGTCTGGATGTCAAAAGTGTGTTAAGCTGTTCTTCATGCTGAGGGAGGATTTTTTAAATGAAAATAAAGTTTGGTTTTTTGGTAAATTTGTTTGGGTTTCCAAACATTTGACCGGCACCGTACGTTGGTTTAACTATACGTTAGGTTATTATGGATGCTCATATAAATTATTATTCTGTAATCATGGCCATATATTAGGCCTTTAATTTAATATGGGTCTTAGAATAGACCAAAATGTGATCATTTATTATATTCCATATTAAATGAAATGAATGTTCGTCAGACTGTGGTAGACATTAACACGAGAAACGTGTATTTCTATTTGGTAAGAAGAAATAAAGAAATTGAAGAAAGTAAATAATAAATATTATTTTTTTCAGCCCTGTTAGCAAGTGGATGAGGGAAATAACTACATCCAAGTATTTCTTTCAGATAATCATTGTTTTCTTTTTTTGTCACTCAAAAACAAAACACTTGCTATTGTAATAAAATAGATACATTAAAACTATTATTATAGTAGTTTTTATTTCAGAGAGAAATCGGTTAATGCATTATAAGAGACCCCCAAAAAACTTTAAAACGCAATTTTTGTTTTAGAATCAGATCAGTAATCAGTTATAAAGCGCGTGAGAGTGCACGAGCGGGGTTTCTGAGAGCGTCGCGCGAGCCCCTTCTTCAGCCAATAGGAGTCCGTTTGTCTGTTTGGAACAGTTGTGGGAGGGGTGTAAAGGCCGCGCGGATCAGAGGGCGGAGTGCAAATAACTTGTTAGAGCTTATAAGTGCGCACTACTTTTAAACATTGCGATAAAGGGACCTGCGCCCTATCTAGTGCACTTTGTATTTTTTTTTTCCCTCTTAATTAACGTGCAGCATTTTAACTGTTCAGTCTCAGTGTTATCTGGCATTTGGAGCGACGGAGGCGCAGTGGAGCGGATTGGAGCGGATACGTGTGTGTACATGTACAACTTTGTATAATTTCTTACCTGACAGAAAAGTAAAATATCAACAAGACTTTTTGTCCATGGATAGTTTTTAATACATATTATTTTTGGTTCTTGGAACACCATGTGAACTATTGGAAGCGGAAAGTGTTTTTTTTTTATAAAAAAAATGGGTAAACTTCATTCCAAGTACGGTGAGTACATTCAGCCTCAATGTATTTATTTATTTTCTTATTGAATTGTTAATAAATAACACCCCAATAACTCTTACATCTTCTCCCATCCTCTCCCACAGCCTGCAAAAGGAGAGAAAACCCTGAAGGTGAGTCTCCTCAATGTAACTGGACAATTTCCACAAGTTATTAAATAAAACTGAGAGTAATTTATGGATTTAATTCGAATTTTTCAGGGGACAGTTTTGTAGTCAGTGGGTTTCTTTCCAAAAGAGGAGGAGAAACCGAGAGATCCGAGCAAAAATCAAGGCACATTCAGGTAAAGTGGGAATGTTTCAGTCATTCATATTAAAACTGGGATGATTTGGATTATCTGTTCACACTTGCATTGAGGACATTTAATTAAAACCATATGTTTTTGAGATTTATTTTTGTTCACACTGGAATACTTGGTTTTGTGTTGGTATGTTTCAGGCAAATGTGGTAGCATCTCTGAAGATTGTTAATTGATCTTAAATTGGGATTTTTTGTGTTCACATAGAAATTGGGATTTTTTTTTGTTTATACTTGGATATGTTTGCTGAAATCGGGATGTTTCTGTTTTTATTATTTTTTGTTTTTACTTGGATGTTTGTTGTAATTGGGAGGTTTATGTTCTTCTGTTGACATTTGGATTGTGGACTTTGATTTAGATGATATTTTTGGCTCATTTCAAGATATCTTTTCTGTTTACACTGCTGGAATTGGGATCTGGGTTTTATGTTTATAAATGGATATGTTTGCTGGAATTCGGATATTTGGATCGATTCTGTTTACACTTAGATTGGGGACATTTTATTTAAAACCAATTTTAGCTCATTTTGAGTTTTTTTTGTTCACACTAGAATACAGTTTGTGTTGGCATGTTTCAGGCAAATGTTATAAAATATCTATGAATATTGGGAAAATTGGGCTTACATTAGTATGTCTCTGTTCACAATGAGATGTTTTTGCGTAAATTGGAATACTTTGGTTTATGTTGGTATGTTTCTGTCAAATCCGGTAGCATTATTGGGATAATTGGGTTTACATTGGGATTTGATATTTCTGCTGAGATTTTTTTTAGTTTATACTTGGATATGCTTCTGAAATTGGGATATGTTTCCACTGTTCTGTTCACACTCTATATCTATTCACTTTAGTGGAATTCATCTTAAATCGAGACAGTTTAGCTCACATTGAAAGATTCACGCTGGAATATTTTTTATACAGTTTGTGTTGGCATCTTTTTTTTCTAGTCCTAAAGCACCTTTAATAATATTGGTCCAAATGATTTTTTTTAATATTTCTGTACACATTTGGATACTTCTGGATATGTTCGGATATTGAGTTCATATTAGGATATTTCAGTTCCCACAGGGTATTTCTTTGTATACTGAGATATTTCTTCACCCATTAGATATATGTGAGCTTATATTAAGATATTTATGTTCATGTTGATTTTTTTCTGTTTTCTGCAGAATTTCCACTCATATCGGAACTAGCGTATTTTAGCGTATTTTAGTGAAACATAATAGGATATTTTTCTATATTGTTCATTTCTTCTACTCTATATTGTTAATAGTAGAATAATTACAGTCACATCTGTTTTTACCACTCAGAAGTTGATTATTATCTTGTAAAATGTATTAAAGGGTATAATTCCCTTTCATGCCACAGCGATTTTCAGCATTTAAAATGTTTGATTGGGGGTGTTTCAGGCACTACTGAAACATGATTGTTCTTTGGTTTTGAATCGAAGCTAATCCCAGCAGAAAAAACTTTTAGGAAAGAAAAGTGATGGTCGATTTTCACATTTACACATCAGCTCACCACTGATTTCTTCAGATCAACAAGATGTGTGTTCACAAAGCAGTACGAAGGAATGTCAAGCTGTCTTTCTTGTGAAGGTTTTGTTCTCTGTCACACTTGGCAGCAGAAGTACGTTTCTTTATACACAATATTTTACTCTATAGGTTTTGACAGCCTGAAACTTGGCTTGCGAGTATGTATGAGAGTGCGTATGTGTGGGGCAGCCGCAGGCAGGATTGCATCACCGCTTGTCCCCTTTGTGAAGTCCAGGATTGTGGAGTTTGACAGCATTGCATCACTCCTCCGAGTGTTATTTTAAAGGGCATGAGGGAGGTTCAGAGGTGGGCAGTTACAGATGAAATCACACTCGTTATGCACAACCGCCGCACATTAGTGTGATGTTAACTCGACATCAAGACCGACTTCTTAGGAAAATTCTCCGTGGGTGTGTTTTGGCTTTGATTTACAGTTTTTGACTCTGTGTGCGTTCATAACAGAGAGCTTCATTCACAAGGTGTTTGGACGTTTCTCAGTGGTAGATGAACCTTATTTGGTTATGCATAAGCTGCAAACCAAATACAAAGGACATACATTTATTATAGCCATATGAAGGATTGTGAAGTATTGGGACACCCGATGTATCAACCGAATGCGTTTTTTCAGCGAACTGTTACCACAAAAGCCACACAATTGTATATGATATCTTTGGAGGCTGTAGCATGAATTGTCTTCTACACTTCAACTACGAGACCCAAACCTTTTCCAGCTTGACAATGTCCCTGTGCACAAAGCTCAAGCTCCATGAAGGTATACTTTATATGGGTTGGAAGTGTGTGTAAGATCTTGAGTGGCCTGCTGTGGAGCTCTGACCTCAACTCTATTGAACACCTTTGGGATGAATTGGAACGCTGAGTGCACCTCAGGCCTCCTAAACTATCTACATCAGTACCTGACTTTACTAACACTTTACTGAGAAACGATGCGTAGCACTACATAACTGTTCTGGTGGCTTGTGGTGGTCCAACACTTTATTTCATCTGGCTTTTCTGTCAGTTTTCCCCTGTATGTAATTAGACAACAAATCTCTTAACCATTATAACAAAATTCATTTCACTCAAAAGCACAAAAGCTGCCAGAATCAACTGTTTGTTGCACCCCATGCCCCCTCTGGTTTATTGTGAAGGTGGAATGAAGGGGGGATAACATTCCTCTGTCATCTGGCTGCGACTTCAAAGCTGCTCGTCACTGAATGGCTCCAACAGCCGCCGTGAGATCCTGCTCTAAAAATCTGGGGGATGTGGGGGTGGAGAGAGAGAGAGAAAGAGAGAGAGAGAGAGAGAGAGAGAGAGGAACGACAGAAAGAAGAGGGAAGGGATACAGGGAAAACTGAGAGATATACAGAGAAGGAGAGAGCGATACAAAGATGTGGACAGAAAAATCAACTGGTACAAGAGGGAGTGTTTAAAGAAAGAGCATTAAAAAAAAAAAGTAGAGAGCGACAGAAAGAGAGCGATTGAGAGAGACAGCAAGAGATGGAAATGAAGAGACAGAGAGAAACTGATTGAGAGAGTGTGAGACAAAACGAGACAGAGAGGGACAAAAATAGACAGGCGATGAGAAACAGAGAGAAGTGCATAAAGAGGGACAGAAAAAAGAGAGAGGTAGGGAAGACAAAGTGTAACCGAAAGAGATGGATGGAGAGAGTAAATGTGAAAGAAATATTTATTCAGAAAAAGAGAAATGCAGAAATTAACTTGTGCAGACAAACAGATCATTTGAAGACAGAAAGTGATAAAGGATGTTTTATGTATATACAGATGTGTAACCAAATAATTCAAATCAAAAATAAGTTTTTTTTTTGTGTTCTCATTCTACTTCAAAAAACAAACAAGAGTAGTCCAGATTAAATTCAGTGGTGGACAGTAACGAAGTAAATGTAGTTTTTTTGTGGTGCTTAAGTACCGGTAGCTTTTTCACGTCTCTGGAAATCACTGAAATATTTCCATTTGGAGTGACTTTTACTTAAACTTCACTTCATTTCAAATATCTTACTTTTCACCAATCACCAATCAGGGTAGAGTTCAGTTTACGGCTCTGTTTTGAACTTGTTTTGATCGCTGCTTGGTATCTACTTATCACCAACATACAGATCAGCAACAAGCAACACTCCCACTCCGATCAGCAGGGGGTGATACATAAGGCCACATTCGGACGGGTATTTACAGGCAGGGCAACTGCTGACTGATCAAAGATGCACACTGCAAAAACACGCCTTGTTTTTCTTCCTTTTTTTCTTTTTTCTTTTTAAAGAAGGGCAGGGAGAAAGAGAGTGAATCAGCAAATGCCTTGACTTCATTTTAGAGCGAAGGAGTGATTTTTGACAGATCATCACAGGTGTTTGCGTCTGACTTATATAAACACCTGGCGTGTGGTAACAACAGAAAGAGAGAGAGAGAGAGAGAGAGAGAGAGAGGGGAGAGGGAATGATTAACATTAGTGCTCTGTGTTAGCCTTCGTTTTAGTGACAGCTTGACACACACACACACACACACACACACACACACACACACACACACACA
>JAAIIK010000023.1:4034135-4059297 GCA_014706435.1 Silurus glanis
ACACACACACACACACACACACACACACACACACACACACACACACAAAGGCTCTTCTATCTTATACAACTAGAATAGACTTTTTATAGTTTCTATATTTTGATATTTTGAACAATTTAAAACATTTCAATGTACATATATTGCACTTTACTATAGTTTATTATTCAAAACAGTTTTTCTTAAGTAACACCTACAGCTTTGTGAGCAAAGCTGTACACCATGATTCATCGACCGTATCATTGCAGAAACGCCTCAAATTGTCATGATCTGATATATTTGTTATATTTCCCCGTCCTCCACAGCTTTCCTTATACCAGTATATCGTAAAAATTGATTATCAGTCCATGACTTTTTCGTGTTCCTTGCTTCCTTCCTTACTTCTCTTGTCTCTTATGAGAAAACATAAGTGACACTTTTCTCAGCCATGTGAGCACGCACTGCTTTCGACTTAAACGTACGGCCATATTCAGGAGTCTGGCAAGTTTGAGAATTTTTTTTTTTTTTACACTCCCTCCCTTTTTTTTCTCCCTGTTTTTTTTTTCTGGATGTGGCTTTAGAAGAAGGCGAGCTGCCAGCCTTCATGTCTGAATGAAAAGCATGTGGCTAGAGTCCAGAACAGCGGGGCCTTTCATTGCGGCCTCTCTGCTCACAGCCAGCTCTGGTTTGGACAGCAGAAGTACCCGAGGGGAGAAGAAGTTTGTAGGGTGGGCTTGTTTTACTGAGGGCCTTTGAAGGGCGTGTAGTCCAGATTCTGTGGAAAGGCTATGCTGCATGTTTGACATTGGGCAACTCTCAATGCCACACTTGGATCTTTCCAGCTTTTTCTAGGATATTTTTTTCTCCCAGATGAAACACGCTGGAAGGATTTCAATATTATTTTTTTAAATTTTAGGGTTGTGCCTTTTTTTTTTTTTTTTTTTTTAGACCTGTATGCACAATCATATTTCACCACATCATATCATGCCAAAACAGCTCCAAGTCATATTATTTAGTTTTTTTAGTTGCTATAAATATGCCAAACACATTGCATGAATATGCTGCGTGGTGAAGCAGCAACTAATGTTACACTTTCATAGCTCTAGAGCTTTGAGTTTGAGCCAGAGTTTGGGTTACTGTATGTGTGGAGATTCACATGTTTTTCCCATGTCTGTGTGGGTTTCCTCTGGTTTATTTGGTTTCCTCCAATTTCTCAAAAATGGGTGGACCGGATACTTTTAATTTCCTCAAGGTGTAAATGCGTGTCCCGTTTATGTTCCTCAGACAGGCTCTGGATCCACCTGAAGATTGATCAATCAATCAATCAATCAATCAATCAATCTGTTAATCAATCAATTAATCAATCACACAGATTTAACATAGTAATTACAGAATTTTACACAATGTACGGTCATCACACCAAAGATCCACACTGCACATAACTCTTATCATTCACTTTGCCTTGATTTTTTTTAATGATATCTGTATTTTAATCTCAATCATTTATTGCATTTAGTTTGGTTTCAGGTTCCCTGGTGGTCTAGTGGTTAGGATGCGGCGCTCTCACCGCTGCGGCCCGGGTTCGATCCCCGGTCAGGGAACCAACCCCAGCCACTTTCAGTGCCGGTCCCAAGCCTGGATAAATGGGGAGGGTTGCGTTAGGAAGGGCATCCAGTGTAAAAACATGTGCCAAATAAAACGTGCGGAGGATCCGCCGTGGCGACCAGTAACGGGAGAAGCCGAAAGAAAGTTTTTAGTTTGGTTTCAGTGAAAGATAGGAAAGAGATTTCCACAACAGAATTTTTAGGAATATGACAGGGGTTCATTCTTTTTTAAGTGCAGGATAAAATGCAGGGTAAAATGGCTTCTGTGTAGTCTGTGTAGTCTTGACTGATTAAAAAAAAAATAAATCCCAGAAAGGTACACTCGTAGTCATTTCTTTTACCCCACCTCCACACGCGAAACTAATCCAGCCTGAATAAGGTTTGAAAGAAGAGATGCACACACCTACTCTTTCTGTTTTGTGAATCTAAATCCCTTCGTTTGCTACTGTTCGTCGTCCCCACGCAAAGTTCACACCGTGAGCTGAAAGAATGAAAAAAGCGTGTTGAATGAAAGAAAATCAAGCATGAGTGTAGACATGAGTGTAGTTTAGTATGGGTCACATTTTAATAAGCACATGGATGACATTCTTCAAATCATTTAAAAACATAAAACATTCATTTAAAAGAAATCATGCTGAATAGCAGAGTGAACAGAACATTGTTCATTTCTATAGACTCTGTATTGCTGATAGAAGCCAAGTGAAACTTCGCATGGATGTTAAAACTGTTTTTTTTTTTTTTTTTTTGTCTCTAATGGAATTAAAATTGGGGAATTGTTTGTGTACATACCTGTTATCTCCTCTGGATCTGTCTTTTCATGCCACACTCTCATAATGAAGTAAATGTTTATGAGTTAATAAGTAAATCATTTTCCTAATGATGAGTGAGTGAACATTGAATCATGAGTTTAACTGATATTAATGCAAGCTAATTAAGTTAAGCACAGCTAGGTGCTTTGCCAAAATTACTGTATATCGATGTTGTGATAAATTGTCACCACTTTTCTGATACGTCACCCATTATGTTTTTTTTTTTATATATATTTGTATTCAATGTCAATTACTGATTAGAAGCTGCTTTGATATGAAAATTGATGTACTTGATCTTTACATTTTCAAGTTTTTTTTCAAATGTGTTCTCCCAGATCAGAGATCTGCTCAAAACACGAGATAACGAAATATAAATGAATGAACGGCCCTACCTTTTAAACATCTTCGTGCTTGAGATGTGGCTGTCCATCAAAAGCAAACAGCAGCTCTGCACTGAGCTTTTAAAGTCAGCATGTGGAAGACAAGTGTGCGTGTGTGTGTATTGGTTAGTGAAAGGATTTGTATGTGTGTAGTGAAGAAAAAGAACAAGAAGGAGAAGTGTGTTTATGGACGTGTGCTAATGACTAACGTGCTTTGGCTCTTTAGCATGTGAGCGGGTGGATGTTTATTCTTTGAATATTTAATTCTCAGAATATTTATTCAGCCCAGAGAGCTTTGAAGGTGCTTGCTTACATTGCTTCAAGTTCCCGTCCTAGCTTTTATTTTCCCCTTTGGGAGGAGTGGCGTCATCATTACACACACACACGCGTGCACACACACGCATACCTTGATGATTGAGTATAAGGAAAACGTTTTGGTAGAAATGTTCACCTTAATACAAAGCGACTTTATTGCAGTAAAGCCAGGATTGTGGGATACCATGATTTGATTTAGAAATTGTAAATGTGACTGAACAGTGTTGCCTAGCAGTAAATAAACGCTAACAAAACGCAATTAACAATATCATGTTAATCTAATCACAGCCCATCCCCAATGCTCATAAATCATTTGTGCTAGCAAGTATCTGGAGGGTTAACATAGATTTTGTGAGCCTAAAAAATACCTGGGTTGAAACTAATTAAACTCCCTGAGTCTGCTGGAGCCGATACTGCGTTTGAGCTGTCGGGCCAAGTGAAACACACACAGACTCCAGGCTTATTACATTCAAGTGCGTAAGGTACGATTCCATTTCAACACCCCCCCCCCCCCCCCCCCCCCCTCTTTACACTCTTTTCCAAGTGGACTTCACTTTCCTGCAATCAAGACTGGTTGCATTTGCCATTGTTGCACATTTCTGTGGCTTATTGAAGGCAGTGAGACTCTGATACGTTTGTGATCTCAAAAGCTATTCAGATGTAATAGATCAGTAATGCACACTATATGGACAAATTTTGTGGACACCTGGCCATAGGATTCGTATGTGCTTCTATTTGCTGACCTCGACTCTTTTGGGAAGATGTTCCACTAAATTTTAGAGTGTGCTTGTGGAGATTTGTGCTCATTCAGATACAAGGATGTTAGTAAAGTCGTAGGTGAGGTGAGGAGGCCTAGGTTCAGTCAGTGTTCCAATTTATCCCAAAGGTGTTCAATAGGTTTGAGGTTAGAGCTTTATAGCAGGAGATCTTTCACTGAAAACCATCAAAGCATATAACCATGGACCTGGCTTTGTGCACAGGCTCATTGTAATGCTGGTAAAGGCTTGGGTCTGATAGTACAAGTGAAGGGGAAATTGAATGTGTGTGGCCAATTTGTGGCAAAAGTTTGGGAAAGACCACATATGGCTGGAAAAAACAGGTGTCCCAATACTTTTGTTTTTATATTATAATGTATAGGAAATATGTCAGGAATAAAACATGGTACAAGTTATTGGAAACTAATCTTTGACAGGATGGTGTGATGCTGGCAGACTTAATGTATTCTAGTGTTTTTCAATTACAATTACATAAATGAATTATAAATTTTACTTATTATCTATTTCTAGTTACATTTAATATTGTCAAATGTCCTCAGAACAAAATATCACTTAAGCTATAGCATGTATTAATTCTCTCTCGGTTTTGAAGACTTTTCTTGGCCACTGCAAAGCACTGACACTGGAGACTCCTTCCATAAATGGTAATTAAACATCTCCATGAGAAAGTGTTACGATATCAAGAAAAAGATTTTTTTGGTTAATGTTCATTGTTAAGGATATTATCAGGTAATATGAATAAATGACTCATACAGATTCTGATAATCAGTCAAACCAACATAGACAAAAGGTCGTAAGTAGGACTCTTGCTGTGATGTTAAATCCGTTCGATTTTAGCGTGATTTAGGTTTGGCTCAAGGATTTGTGTTGATTTTGTTCACACAGACTCCCACACCAGAGCTCTGGTTACTCGGGCTTGGGGGAGCAGTCTGAGGTTAAAGCCTGAAAATAGTGTCTTGAGATCTGTTTGATCCTGGAAAAACACACATCCCTTTCTTTGCTCAGGTGCTGGGTAAATACGGCTCAGATACAAAGCTCAGCCCCTTAAAATCCTGTTTGAATGTCTAGGGGGTCTAAAGTCACCCTGGATTTATGTTTTTTTTTAACTCTTTTACCTTTTACCGGATGAGATCTCATACTCATTGTTAGTTGTTTGCTTAGGGAATAATGCACATTCAAGGTGCATTCACAAGTTTTGTGTGCCTGTGCAAACGCCAAAAGGCGCAAAGATTTTCCCTGACGAAACTCTATACTCTGTCGACTTTCCAGAGGAGCCGCGTGCCCTCCAGAGTGCAGACACCCTAAACCCTGACTTCCTGTTAAAACAAACCCTGGAACAAAAATGGGGACAGGATTAGACAGGTTGGGGTTTTTTGATACAAGGATACTTTTTTTGTGTTCAAGTAAATGGAAATATAAAGATAGAAGTTGAAACCATGCCCCACCAAACCCACCCAGACATGAGGTAGTATCAAAAAGTTTCTAAACTAGCTCTGTTTACAAGAAATTACTTAATTTGTTGAAGTTTATATACTATCACCTTCAAAATAGTCCCCTTGCACATCAATACAGCGCTCCCTGCTTTCCTGCCACTTCTCTAATGTGTCCTGGAAGCGTGTCAAGCACAGGATCTCCGCAATGGTGTCGAAACGGCAACATTTGAGCTGGATCAAATGGTCAAAAAATGGTCAAAAGTGCGCACGTGGGCGAAATAGCAGACGTGGTAACGCACGTGGTCAGAAGAGCAACAGTTGCACAGCTCTCAGTGCACACAGGACGATGTCTTTTGGCACACTCATTATGAAGGTCGGTGCTCCCTGTGACTGTGCAGCCTTGTACTGCCATCTTTTTGGCGTGCTGCAAAACTAGTCTCGAAACATTTTGGTACCACCTCGTATAAAACCACTTTAAAATTGTTGTGTAGTATTTTAGACAGGGCAAATCATTCTTTTTATATATTTCTTATGTTCAGTGGTGGATACCTTTATTTTGTTCAGAAGATCTATCCATGGTAACAGCTTCCAAAGGATTTTTTACAGAATAGGCCTGACATTTAGATAACTATATAGGTATAGACATATCTGCAACTTCAGTCTTCAAGATGGAAATGTACACTTTCTCAGCAAACTGTCAAGCTGCAAAAGGGATCATTTGTTCAAGGTCTTGAAGTACAACTATGTGTTTAATTAATAAAAATTGTTAGCATTGGCAAAGAGCTTTGGTGTAAGAGTACATGCAGCAAATGACAGTACACACCCATGCGTGTATTCCTTACATGCATTACATATAAAAGCTAATATTTTATGCTAAAGGATAAAACAGTGATGGTTTTATGGCCGACCAGAATCACAACGTCCAGGCCCACAGAATCTGGGCTTGTAAACCATCAAGCCGATGAAAACAGCTGCATTATGATGGTCTCATCAACACAATTATCTCGATGGGAAAATAAAATTACATATCAGCACACACCTGATTTCGCCTATTTCAGCGATCCTTATTGACTACTTTTGAATCATTTTTCTATCCAGTGTTGCAGGCAATGTTTTCGAGGTCTAGTAGTTTTGGTTTAAACTTCCTTTCTCGGACCGCTGTTTATTTTGCCAGCGTCACAGCACAAGAAAAACCCAAAGTACAAGTTTTCCAAACCGCTGCTCCGAGAAGAGCTTCCCTGTCTCGGGCCTCCAGCACGTATACCCACACACACATATGCACACACAAACACACACCACATGTGTAGGTATATCCATTATTCTGCTCGTAAAGCTTCTCACACACATCTGAGAGTGGTTAGCTGTCGAAACACATGCTGCTTCAAAGCGCTGAGGAAAAGGAGAGACTGGTTTTCCTCCAACATTCCTTACAGATTGGAAATGGCTGCGTTAAAAAAAATTATTCCAACACGCTCTTGCCAGTACAACACACCTCCTGATATTCTGGGTCCAGGCTTTATGGTGAACAAAGGTGTGATGATGTACCTGAATGGTTAAAATGTTTACAGCAGTGTTACACTGATTAGACTTTGCGTATTTATTAGAAATTCTGTTTTGTATTTGCTTTAATTGGATGCAGTTTCCGAAGCACAGG
The DNA here is from genome assembly GCA_014706435.1 of Silurus glanis. Taxonomy (NCBI): domain Eukaryota; kingdom Metazoa; phylum Chordata; class Actinopteri; order Siluriformes; family Siluridae; genus Silurus; species Silurus glanis. Next base: position 4,041,083 of record JAAIIK010000023.1, read on the forward strand.
TCACTTTGAGAGTTTATCATGGGAAATGGCATATTGTAGGAGTGTATTTGTTGGGGGAATTTTCACTCTAGTGCAGCATATACACTATATGAACAAAAGAACTGATTTTTTTCCAGCCATATGTGGTTCTTCCCCAAACAGTTACCACAAAATTAGATCCGCACAATTGTATAGGATGTCTTTGGATGCGAGAGCATTAGATTTCCCCTTTAGTTGACTTAGGAGACCCAAACCTATTCCAGCACGACATTGCGCCTGTGCACAAAGCCAGCTCCATGAACATATGGTTTGGAGTGGAAGATCTCCTGCTATACAGCTCTGACCTCAACCCTATTGAACACCTTGGGGATGAATTGGAACACTGACTGCATGCCACTCCTACATCACCTGATTTTACTAACACTCTCGTCTATGAATGAATCTTAGTGTAAAATATGTTCGTCACAATTAATGGTGGATTCTATTTATCATGATGCCTGTCATTGTGGGGTCTCATAATGCAGCTTGCCTTCAGTCTGACTTTGAAACAGAATAACACAATAGCTTCCTCTGATGCAGCCATGCTCGCTATTTTAGCTCTTGGGACAAAAAACAGGTTCACTACATTTACATGTATTCCTCTTTCCTCAACTGTTTCCAACGGAATTAATTAGAAATGATTGTGAGTGAGTGAGTGAGTTGAGACCAATGATGAACTTGAATGATGTAGCTAATGTTCAGAACCAGAATTCACACATCACGCTGACAGTGTCGGCTTTTTCTGCCTTTGGGTTTTTCTTTAGTATTTCAGGGAGTTTTTGAGTTCATCTAATAAAGTAGCACTTTTTGGTTTAGTCGATGTCCACATATACATATACAAATATGAAAAGCATGAAGCATAGCGGCATTGCGTTACACCCGTACTGGCCATTTTTGTGGTCGCAGAAATCCCTGTTCATTGTTTACGTAACGTCTCTTCCCGAACGTATGGCTCTGACACCCAATCCTGCTTTGAAGAGGAAAGAGGCCGTATGAAGGGAAAGGCTGGTGAAAAAGGCAGCTGAAATAAAACACTGTTCTATGTCACCTCGTTGTCACCTATGGCAACTCTGTTTCTTTCACCCGCGTCCTTCCCGACTTCAAACGCAGACGGGCGCCTGACTTTTTCCTCCACACTCTGACTTACTTCAAATAAACAGCCATTTTTGCTTAACAGACAGAGTCTGTGTACGATCCGGGCAGATATTTAACACACCCTGACATGCTTAAGAACATGGTGATCTGGGTTTTCTTTTTTTTTTTTGGTGGAAAACGACAGGAGAGACTGGGGGGATGTCGAGTATCTGCCTGGATTTCGTTTGTGTGAATCTTGTGATTTGTAATCAAGACGATTTTTCAGAGGCTGCGCTCTGAAACGAAAGAGTCAAAAAGTTTTCTTAAGACATATTTAGGATGTACTTGAAATGATATTATGGCTGAAAACGCTTGATGGCTTTTCAGAAATAATGTAATAATGTATGGAAATTTTTTTGTGTAGTGTAGATCATTATCTCAGAATCTCAATGTTATTAGTTAAATACATACAGTGAGGAAAATAAGTATTTGAACACCCTGCTATTTTGCAAGTTCTCCCACTTAGAAATCATGGAAGGGTCTGAAATTGTCATCGTAGGTGCATGTCCACTGTGAGAGACATAATCTAAAAACAAAAATCCAGAAATCACAATGTATGATTTTTTTACTATTTATTTGTATGATACAGCTGCAAATAAGTATTTGAACACCTGTCTATCAGCTAGAATTCTGACCCTCAAAGACCTGTTAGTCTGCCTTTAAAATGTCCACCTCCACTACATTTATTATCCTAAATGAGATGCACCTGTTTGAGCTCGTTAGCTGCATAAAGACACATGTCCACCCCATACAATCAGTAAGAATCCAACTACTAACATGGCCAAGACCAAAGAGCTGTCCAAAGACACTAGAGACAAAATTGTACACCTCCACAAGGCTGGAAAGGGCTACGGGGAAATTGCCAAGCAGCTTGGTAAAAAAAGGTCCACTGTTGGAGCAATCATTAGAAAATGGAAGAAGCTTAACATGACTATCAATCTCCCTCGGACTGCGGCTCCATGCAAGATCTCACCTCGTGGGGTCTCAATGATCCTAAGGAAGGTGAGAAATCAGCCCAGAACTACACGGGAGGAGCTGGTCAATGACCTGAAAAGTGCTGGGACCACCGTTTCCAAGGTTACTGTTGGTAATACACTAAGACGTCATGGTTTGAAATCATGCATGGCACGGAAGGTTCCCCTGCTTAAACCAGCACATGTCCAGGCACGTCTTAAGTTTGCCAATGACCATTTGGATGATCCAGAGGAGTCATGGGAGAAAGTCATGTGGTCAGATGAGACCAAAATAGAACTTTTGGGTCATAATTCCACTAAAGGTGTTTGGAGGAAGAAGAATGATGAGTACCATCCCAAGAACACCATCCCTACTGTGAAGCATGGGGGTGGTAGCATCATGCTTTGGGGGTGTTTTTCTGCACATGGGACAGGGCGACTGCACTGTATTAAGGAGAGGATGACCGGGGCCATGTATTGTGAGATTTTGGGAACAACCTCCTTCCCTCAGTTAGAGCATTGAAGATGGGTCGAGGCTGGGTCTTCCAACATGACAATGACCCGAAGCACACAGCCAGGATAACCAAGGAGTGGCTCTGTAAGAAGCATATCAAGGTTCTGGCGTGGCCTAGCCAGTCTCCAGATCTAAACCCAATAGATAATCTTTGGAGGGAGCTCAAACTCCGTGTTTCTCAGCAACAGGCCAGAAACCTGACTGATCTAGAGAAGATCTGTGTGGAGGAGTGGGCCAAAATCCCTCCTGCAGTGTGTGCAAACCTGGTGAAAAACTACAGGAAACATTTGACCTCTGTAATTGCAAACAAAGGCTCCTGTACCAAATATTAACATTGACTTTCTCAGGTGTTCAAATACTTATTTGCAGCTGTATCATACAAATAAATAGTTAAAAAATCATACATTGTGTTTTCTGGATTTTTTTTTTTAGATTATGTCTCTCACAGTGGACATGCACCTACGATGACAATTTCAGACCCCTCCATGATTTCTAAGTGGGAGAACTTGCAAAATAGCAGGGTGTTCAAATACTTATTTTCCTCACTGTATGCTGCCTTGACTTATGAACTGGAATTATTGATTGCAGTCATAGGTCTTTCATAGGCATTATTTTATCTGCAGAAATTCAGTCCATTTCCATTTTTGTTTAGTAATAGTGAACAGACATGTGCTTCTACAACATTGCATTGTTGTTGTGTACATTTGTTCTACATCTCTGACCATGAGACACACTGGCAGACGTTTCTGCACTGCTCTGTCTCTTCAATTTACATCCTACCATCATTCATGTTGATACAGGCCTGGCTGATGGTATCAGCCTCAAGAATGTCACAGTATCAGCACATCTCTGTGTATTTACCCCTATCATCGCACTACATACTCACACGGGGCGAGACCCAATTGTCTCCTCTCGTTTCACTGAAATCATTATCTCTGGCTCTTAAGCTCGCATTAAATCAGAAATGCTTCATGGTCAGGTTCACATCCCTGACTTTCTGCACTTCAAAGCTACATGCTTGAATTTGCAATGCTTCGGTATCGCTTGCATCCTGGAAATGCACCTTTCACATTATGGAATTCAGCTTTTCATTACTTTTTCATGTGATGAAAATTGCACTGTTATGACACCTAAGGTTGCAATCTGCATAAAACATATGAGGTGGTATCAAAAAGTTTCAAGACTAGCTCTGTTTACAAGAAAGTATTTTATTTCTTTATTTTTTTCTAACGCACATGGTCAGGATAGCACCAGTTGCACAGCTCTCTATGCACCCCGAACGATGTCTCTTGGCACACTGATTTATGAAGGTCGGTGCTCCCTGTGACTGTGTGTGCAGCCTTGTGCTGCCATCTATTGGAATGTTACAAAACTAGTTTCAAACTTTTTGATACCACCTCAAAGACTGAAAATGTATAGACAGCACTCTGGTCACATGCTTGTTTTATTTTGTGAAGAGCCTGTGCAGTTACTGAGAATGATTTGCTCTTGGTTGATGGCTTTAGATCACAGTGACTAAAAGGTCACATCTACATTATAACCTCTTAAATGATACCATCCCTGTGCTGCTGCTGTCTAGAGTGCCTGAGAAAGATACCACAGAGATCTTTTGAACTCTAGTTACATTTACAAAATGTCACCTGGCTCATTCTGTTTTAATCAGTTATTTTCTTTCTTCAGAAACTTTATTTATTCAATCAATTTTTGAAGAATTTGTAAATGTCTTTTTTTTTTCAATCTATTGTTATGTTGTAATACATTATGTTTATATATATAAAAACAGTTCAAAACTATTTGTATTGCTTTATGCATACAAAAAGGCACACTGTTATAAATTGATTCATGACACTTTTTAATAATAAATTTTATCCATGAAAGCCAGGATTGAATCTTGAACGGAGTGTATCGCTACAGCCCTGCTGTTAAGCACTGAACAATTTATACCACACCATAATCTGGTGCATTGACATTCCCTGAAAGTTCATTGTCCCTATCACCTGCCTTAATTTGCATGAAAAAAAAAAAAACGACAAAGAAAATATATGAAAATGAGGCACTGTTTGGCAAGTGACATCTCCTTTGTAGTTCTTGAAATCTAAGCTCTGTGCAGCACTGTAGTCGTTTCTAAACGGACTTTAAACCATCATTAAAGATAAGTGATTATTGTAAAATGTGAATTTGATATTAGTTTTGATGGTGTGCCATTTTCTTTATGTTTGAAGTGAACTGCGTTTAAACATGGATTTTATATTTTCCAGAAAAATGAAACATAAATCAGGAAAACGAGTGATTGAATGTTTGTTGATTAAATAAAATTATCATTGTAACAAGCAAAAATGATTTCAACTGTTTTAAATAGATCCAAACAGTATAAAGGTCACAGCAAGGTTAGCCGTCTGAAAAAGTTTTTCTTTAATCGCTTCATTTTTGTTTGAAGTATATTTCAAGGGTATTTATGTCCTACAGATTAGTAAAAACATGATCTAGACTTGTCGGCGGGGGTGGCATCGTTGTAATTGTTTAACTGTATATTTACTCCTTGTTCTCACTCTGTTTGCCAGGTGTGAGCAGACGTGCATCACTGACTCTGCGGTTCACACACTCTGTGCTCTGCTGTAGCTCTAAATTTAACCGCCCTCACGCTGTGTGTATTCGGCAGGCACAGGCAGACTGAAGGGGGGATCTTTGATCTTGGCTCTTCGCCATGGATGAATTACACTACAGAATTTCACACGACACGTACAAAACCTGTTTCTCGGGTCAGTGCTGAGATGTTTGCAAAGTAGAAGAGCAAACGCATATAAGTCACAACAGTGTAACATTACTTTTTTGTAATAAAACTTTAAGCATTATCACTACATCCCTAAAAACCCTGGGGAAAACCAGTAGCCTGAGAAAACTAGTGAAGAAAACTACTAAGGCCAAGCATCAATTGGTGCAAAACAGTATATATTGCTGGGTTTAAAAAAGTCTGAAGGCACTTTAAAATAAAAAAATCAATACAAAATATACAAATAATACAAATATTAAAAATGTAGGCTTTAAAAAGTCTAACATTTCTTGTTTTAAACAGGTCTTAATTTTCTGATGTCTATGTAACGCTACCTCTAGTTCCCATTGAAATGTTCCCGCAGTACTTTAAAATGTTTAGACTGTTTACTTAGAATGTCTTTATTTGTTTTGTTTACGTGGTGGTGTAGTACTTTCTTTCGCTAGTCTAAATATAATTTGCTGTGTTACAACTACAAATGAGACCAACGTACAACAGCCAATCAGCTTTCTGTTGCCGTGAATCTCTCTTCAACTGCACCACATACGTAAAAAGGATTTTATTTTTCAGCCAACGCGAAGTGCAAGTTTAGCGATACTTGGATTGAAAAAAAATAATTAAGGGCTTGGATAAAGCCAGTTGCTAATAATGTATCCGTGTGTGTGTGTTTGTGTATTTCATGTCGTGATATAGGTCTAAAATTCCATTTTTATGGTTTTAAAAAGTCTTAAATTTGACTTGACTTGACTTGCAGAAACCCTGTATATATAATGTTGGATCCCACTTCATGAAGATTTCGGACATTGGACTTTCAGGATAAACAACTTCTTAATCAATATTCCAAAAAACATTCTATATTCGCTGTTTCTCCTTCATTGAACATTTGAATGCTTAAAGGCATGGAGGAGTTGATGTCGAATCTATAATGATCTCAGATGTTGAGCTAATTTATTGCTCAGGAGCTCCTGGTTCCACAACTGCAACTGACTGTAAAAGACTGTAGAAAGGACATTACTCATAATTGTACATTCCAGTGCTCATGATATTTCTCACTCTCTGGTGTTTGTAATGTTTTCATGATTTATAATCACACTCTTGATGTCACTTAAATGATTCTGGGTTCCCCTTTTGAGTCTGGTTTCTCTCAGGGTTTTGTCCTTATATCTAAGGGATTTTTTCCTTTCCACAGTCCAATTTTAGTTTCACAATTCTTAGATTCTTTAAAGCTGCTTTGAGACAATGTCCACTGTGAAAAGCACTATAGTAACACATGTAATGGAATATAATATATATTTAGTTTTCAAATTTGTTTTACTCCACTCTGTTAATCTTGAGAATATACCCAGTGTATTCAATATGGACATGTTTGGCATAGTTTCGCTAAATGCCTCGTTTCCCACGCGCCTTCACGTCCAACCTACATAGGCGACTCTGTGTAGTGCTTATCTTTTGACCTGGTTAAGACCTCTGACCCATGTGAGGAACTTCACAGCTCTCACACACTGCAAGATTTAGACCACCAATGGTTTTAAACAGGACAGGGACTGAGTGTGGATGGGGGTGGAGGGGATGCTTTCGAACATGGACAGAGGAACAGTATGTGTGAGTGAGAAAGTTAAGGGGTCAGGAGTTGGGATGCATCTCATAGTCCAAGTCCACAGTCCAACATTAAATTGCATTTACCTCATTACTGTCCACCACGGAATATTACTCATTAAATATTCTAGCACAGTATTAAGGGTGCTAGATCATCAAAAATTTTATTCATCATCAAAAATTTTAACAGTTCACATTTTTATCAAAATGCCTGCTTGGTTAAATAATATATACAATCATATTTTATAATTTTTAATAAAAATAGAATAAATCAAATATAAGCAGGATAAAACTTGCAGTGAAATGAAAAACCTTGACTCCTGAATCCCTAGCGCTAGCATTAGCTGCTAGCTACTTCCTGATTACCGGTTAACGCTAGCGCTATTGATTCTTTAGTGTTTTCATGCAAACCTAATTTCTGGTACAGAGTGAGTAGCCACAGTGACACTGCGCTAACTGTAGTTTCTCATTTATAGTTAGGTTTCAAACTACGATTATCGGGGGTTGACTGTACATCTGTTAGGGAACTCAGACTCTAACTATGTTCTGCACGTAAAGAGAACTGCATTCCGAAAGCCCTGTAACAAAACATTTCGATACAAATATGTGTACTGTCACACCCATAATATATATATATAATGTGTTTGGCCTGCGGGAAGAAGCTCCTCTTCATTCTTTCTGTGTTTGCCTTCAAGGATCGGGAAGCGCTTTCCTGAAAGCAACAGAGAAAATAGTCCATTGTTAGGATGGCTTTTACATGTATGGTTAATTTAGAGGAGCATTTTGCTCTAATAACAAGTTCTGGAGGTGGGTATAGAAAACCGAAGCACTCCATACGAATCAAGGGAGCACCGAAACTCCACACAAAGTAATTCGAGCTCGGGATCAAACCGGGGACCCTCAAGCTGTGGGGTAGCATTAGAAAAGTCATAATAATTTCTAACTTTCCATGTTTGCTGAAGACCACATTGTTACAACTCGTATAGGTATGTTGCATAGGGAAGCATTGCATTATATCTGCTGAATACAATAGAAACTTTTACCCCGAATTCACTTCAGGCTTATGTGTAGGGAAAATGGCTTGGTTACAACAGGTTTGTTGTAATAAAAAGTAAAGTATATCATATGTATGCAATATAATGATACTTCTCTGACCATCATGCAATCTCTCCACTGAGTTAAAGGTGTTGTAGAATTGTTGCCTGTCTCTGATAAACACACAGAGCTCTGAGACACAAACACACTTTTCAAAGTTCTTCTTTTTCGTTGCTGTTGATACTTCTATTGTGCTGGAACAGACATTCTTGGAAAAGCTGATTTGAGTTGAGAAAGAACTGTAATTGTTATTATTTAGAGTCTAAATCAAGTGCAAGAAGATCATATAATTTATATATATATAAATCGCTTATCATAAACTTAGATTTGTTGCAAACTTAACAATTAAGTGAGCTGGTGTGTTTTTTTTCCGCAGTCAGGTTTAAAGGTGGTCCTTTAAAATGTTTTGCTCATGCTTTTGGAGAACACTATGGTACATTTATTTTTGGAGTGTGCAGGGAAAAGGGGCTAAAAGGGCTCTTAAAGGGGCCCCTAACATCTGGGAGAGATTTTCATTCAAGCAGAAGTTGGAGTTGCAGTCACTCACTCACTCACTCACGCGCTCACTCCCTCCCTCACTTGCTCCATCAGTATGATGCAGACGGGAAGTACGGCTGAAATGAAGAAAACACAAAGCTCTCAGCTTGCCTTGTCTCCTTCTCACCGGATTATTACACAAGCACTCAGGTTCAGGCACAAGCGAGTACGCTGCGGCAATTTGATATATGAACAAAGCTGGCAGTGGCGTGCGCGCGCACGCGTGTGTGCGCGTGTGTCCAGCCGTGAACAGATGACGCCCTGATTTAGGGCTTAGTGGAACTTCAAAAGGCAGGGCCGAGGCTCTGTCTCCTCTGCGACCCCCGCTCTCTTTGCAGCTGTTGTTTCAGTGTGACCAAAGAGTTTCCTGAGTGCTTTATGTGCTGCCAAAACAAAGTTCTGCCTCACTTTTGACTTTTCACCTCGGGGTGAAAAAAAAACAATGCCTTGTATGCAAACAGCACAGTGGCCTTTTGTTAACAGTAATCAGAGTTTAGAGTGGGATTTGAAGAATGATAAACTCTGATATAATACAGATCTAAAAGAGATTTGTAACTGTAATATCCATTAATAATCGCAAATGATTGCAACATGTTTTTGTGAAAGTGGAGTTTAATAAATAAACATTTTTTTTGAGAAATCGCTGTGGTTTAAGAGGAATAAAGTGACACCTGGCAACATACGATATGGCTGGCACATTGTTTGGCAAATCGAATACGTAAAACAGTTATCTCTGTGTATCAGGAAATATATTATACATATTGTCCTTCCCTATAATTCATTAATTCATTGACACCATCAATCAACCAACATATTAATCTGGTGCTTTAATTTTTAAATGGAGAAAACAGCGAGTTATTTATTTCTAATCCAATTAATTAACATGAATAAATGTAAAATGGTGAAACTTCATGCAGTATCAGTGGATCAGTAATTTTGTGCAAGATCGTAAACTTTTTTTTTTTTTTTTTTTTTTACTTTTCCCCCTTAGTTTATAAAACCACACCCACTCTTTGTCTTCAAATCAAACACATCTGGTTTTGAGTCGGGGCCGAGTTTCCTGTGTAACCGAGACCGCTTCACCGCCTCTCCTGTTACAGGTCATCGGATCACAGGCTTTCTTTGTGTTTTCTTTTCATCATTCTGGCGGCCATTCGAACGCTCCAGCAAGAGATTTAAGCTTTCTTCACCAAGACCCTCTTGAGTTCTGTTTTGTTAATGAAAAGTAACTACCATTCCTTGTGAACAAAATCGACAAGAGAAAGTAGCGTGCTCATGCACTCGTTCACATAACACAGACGTCAGCAAGCGTCCTGCAATCATCCTGCTGTAGGAGTCTCCAGCGTCAAAGCTGTAATTCATAGTTTTGCATGTTTTTATTCATTTCCAACATGTGGATCATTACAGCTCTATCAATATATATACGTTTTTTTTTTTAAGTATTTTGGATATTTACGCACATTTAAAGGCAAATATTTTTGTACTTTCAATCAAGTGAAGGTTTAAAAGGAGCACTTTTACTTTTACTGGAGTCCTATTTTACCTAGTGCATCTCTACTTTTACTCAAGTACATGGTTTGTGTACTTCATCCAACACTGTAAATAACACATAATATTAAATATTAACAATAGCGAGAATATTTAAAAATAATATTCTGTCATTTAACTGATTATTAAAAAAATGGAAAACTTGTATTAAAAATAATTAAAGCCAGTATTATACTATCAACTATAATTTTTTCCTCTACCAACAAAAAAATATTCATTACAAAAAATTATATTATATATTATATGACCTAATTAATGAATATAGACTATAAAATGTAAAATAAATGATACAATCTGAAGACCATTTAAAACTGTTATAGATAAACAGTAAGAAATAGATAAACAATTTATTTTAACTAAAACATATAAAATAAGGCAGAATCTAAATATAGGCCCAATATGCTCGCGACTGGAATGCTTTGCAAAATACTCTCAAACTAGATAAATTAATTCCAATTTCAACCTTTAAAAATATTATACCATATTTGTTCACGGATATATGCAGTTGCTTTTCTACATAATTTTGTTTTAAAATGTATTTATGTAATTGTTAACCTGTATGTATTTTTAATGTTTTGTATTTATTTAGCCCTACTTCCCTTTCCCTAAGTGGTTATTCCACTTGTCAGGCCGCCATTGTAAATAAGAACCTGTTCTTAATGACTTCCCTGTAAAAATAAAGGTTAAATAAAAATAAAATAAATGCACAATTATACCCTTTGGCGCACAAGTTCCACTGGAGTGGACATTGTATTTTCTGTTACGGAAAGAAAAATCTAATAAAAATCTGGATAAACGTATTTCTAACATCTTATTTAGCTGAAAAAGATTTGTTTACCACTTATACACTTTTTATAACACTTATTATTGAGGTACTTGGTTCATCTCCTCTTCCATCCCCCAATTTGAAAACAACAAAGAGATACAAAGACGAACAGTTAAATGGACTCGTGGACAATGCTGTGAGAGGACAGGACATGGTGGTTGGGACATGATACTGCAAATTGAATGGTTTAAAAACGGCGTCCAAATATCTGTCCACTTTAGTGGACGCCATGTACAAAAAGGATTATAAATTAAATCATAAATGCTGTCAAGTGGAAGACAAGAGGATTGAAACACTTGGAAGTGCTGTAACATTTCAATATCCTTAGTGTCTTTTTAAGTATTTACCTCATTTCTTTTATTGTTCAGCTTGACTTATTATATTGACTTACATTGCAAGGTGCTTCTCTCTTGCAGTTTCTTTTGGTCCCTGGTCCTTTTCACCAGTCGGATTAAACAATGCTTTATCATGTTACTTCCACAGCGAGAGAAGAGACTAAACATAATCTACTCTATAAATAAAGAGAATACATAAACCCTGTGGGTGGTCTCTTTACCAAGGCCCCTCGTATGTTGCCCTTTTTTTGTTTCATTTTTTCTTTCTCTCTATCCCTATTTGTCATGTTTTGTTTCGACTTTTGATCCGTTGTCTTTCTTTCATTCGCCAAATGTCTCATCCTCTTCACTCAGTACCCCATCCATGACCTGTGATCCTTGATCTCTGATCTCTGGCAGATCCCCTGCGGAGTTGTTCTACAGACTCGGCCTAAACGTCGAACATTTCCCCCTCAACATGGCCAATATTTTACTTCATTCTTTATAAAGTCGATTAGTCTTTTATAAAGATTCACAGACGTTTCACTGAACGTGTCTCAGTCTTGCACAGCATGAAGTGTCTGAAGTGCCTCCATCTCTCAAAAGCACTTTCTGACAAGGTTTGAGCATGTCTGCCATAAATATGAGTTTAAATGTATGTCTGTGTGTGTTCTTTGTATTACAGCAGTCTGTTTTATTTTTTTTATCGTAGTGCTCAACAGGTCGGGTGTGTGGTTTTGCATTTTTGTGCCACTGCTTTTCCTGATGAGCTACATGAGAGACGAACTCTCTTGCTTTCTGTAGTATTTTTCTGTCGAGCTCCGAACGTTTAGAAGAATTTCCCACTTTTATTACTTGAGTATAAAGAGCAGATCGCATATGTTTGAGTCATGTCTCCCCACCAATGACTTAAATTAATAAAATTTAATTCATTCAAATGAAATTAATTACATTCCAATAATTTGTTAAAATGATTTCAACCTTTCACTCAATTATGAACATTATACTAATGGGTATGGCCTCTCTCAGAACAGCCTCAGCAGCACTGTAGCCTCTTCATAGTGCAAATTCCACAATGATTTGGATGTTTTCCTTTGCTCTGAAATGCCTTTCTGCTCACCACAGTCGTAAAGAGTGGTTATCCGTGTTACCAAAGTCTTTCTATCAGGTCGAACCAGTCTGGCAACCAGGCGGCAGGTTCAGTCGGCATGCCATGGTCAAAGTCACTAAGGTCACATTGTTCTTGTTCACATTGTGATGTGTGGGGTGAACATTATCATGATTTTTGCATTGGCGTAAAATTCGCTTGAGTTTTGTTTGTACAGCACTTTAAACACTTGTGGAATTGTCGCAAAGCAGCCTTACAGAGTTCATGTAGGTTTAGATCAGTAATGAGAATGTCAACAGAGACAGCGGCGAGGAAAATCTCCAAGATTTTTAACCGCCTAGCACCTACACTATATGGACAAAAGTATTGGAACACCTGACTTTTCCAGCCGTATGTGGTTCTTTCCCCAACCACTAAATTGGAGGCATAAAATTATATAGGGTGTCTTTGGGTGCAGTGGCATCAAGTTTTCCATTAACCTGAACTAGGAGACCCAAACCTGTTTCAGCATGACAATTCCCCTGTGCATAAAACCAGCTCTTTGAAGATATGGTTTACATGGGTTGAACTTGGAAGATTTTGAATGGCCTACTAAAGAGCTCAGACCCTAACCCTATTGAACACCTTTGGGATTTATTGGAAAGCTGACTGCAGCCCAGGGCTCCCCACCTCACCTACATCACTACCTGCTTTATAGAGATATATAGAGACATTATGTAAAAAAAATGATGCTTGGAAGGAAGTAGCAGAATTTGTTGATGCCTTTGGTGAGTGGGAAATCAGAATTCTTTGCTAATCTGCCAATTAATTCAGTACAGAGTCTAGCTTGCAACGTGTAAATCAAACAAGTGATTTTTAACACCTCTTAGCATTTTACTTTGAATCTTTTGAATACATGGATATAATTTTTTTTTTTTTTTTTTTTTTGGGGGGGGAAATCCTATCAATGTTGTAGAAATGTGTTCAAGTAATTGTATTATGGTATATTTTGCTGTCATTTCCAAAGATGTAAACACACACATACACACACACACACACACACACACACACACACAATTAAACCTGATAAGCAGAGTTGTCTCTGTCTCACTAGCATGTCTCGCTCTTTGTCTCTCTGTCTCCTTGTAGGACTTGGACAGCTGTGAGTTTAAGGATGGACATTTTGGAGACCACCACTGTCCTCTAGAGGGTGTGTATGCACAAACACACTTCACCTCACTTGATGTCTATTTCGAGTTGTGTTATGTGAAAAATCTTGTATTACAAAAACACAGGATTAAATGATAAATTGTGATCAAATTTTGAACTCAGACTATTGGGGTTTAAAATTAATGTGATTTTTGGAATGGAGCTAAATTAATTGTTCAAATCCAATACCCTCGTTCAAGTCTAGTAACATTATTTTGCTTAATATTGATATTAGATTGTAATATCGCCATCACCTCATATTAGTGATTTGTTTATAAGAGTTTAATTTGTGTAATTGTTTAACAGCATGCATTTAATGTCATATAACGTGTGTGTGTGTGTGTGTGTGTGTGTGTGTGTGTGTGTGTGTGTGTGTAGTGGTCCTGCCTTCTGAGAAAGCGGAGGGCCGTGAGAGCTCTGTGCAGTTTGTGAACGGTGATGAAGTAGAGCGAGAGAGCAATAAAGCAAGGAAACGCATCAGTCTAAATGTAAGAACACACACACACACACACACACACACACACACACACACACACACTCACTCAGTGAATGACTGAAAATTGAACATGATTGTATAGTTGTGTAGTAACAAAATATAGACTGTTACACATCAAAGTATGCAGTCAGCGGCAGAGAGATATAATTTCACTCTCCTGTTTCAAAACATACAAAAAAAACCCTTTTTTCTCCATCAAAGAGTTTTGTCTCTGTTTGGCCCTGTGCATGTCTGCATTCCTAATGTTTCCCCATTACAGGCAAGTTAATAGACAGGGTCTGCCAAATGACTGTAACTGAGAATGGGGCAGACACAAACCCCAACACTTCCCTCCCCCCCTTTCCTGTCTCTCCCCACATGCTGCGACTACATCCAAGGCGAATCAGAGTTAAAGAGCTCTTCAGTAATCTGTTCCTAATGAAGAATAGAAAAACAAAGGTTGAAAACCTCTCTGTCTTTCTCACAGCGCCACCTGCATGTCTGTGTTTGTGCGTGTCACAGGAGCTGGAGTGTGATGTGTCTGTGGAGGGCGATAACAGGCAGGAGTGGGTCTTCACCCTGTATGACTTTGACAACAGCGGCAAAGTGACCAAAGAGGTGAGATCGCACAACCGTCATCTTTCATGTAATGTAATTTCAGTAATGACTTCGAATATCCAATTCTAGTGAATTCTCAAACCTGATTAGCTGGAAAGCGTTAAATAAGTTCATTTCAATACGATGTCATGGAAGCGTGTTGTTATGAATGATGAATGGAATCATTGATACAGTGAGGTTGTTGTTGATGGAATGAGTGTCCAGAGTTACTATAGCACTTTACACTACAGGACAGAGGAGTACTGCAAATTCTCATTAACATGTTTTTTTGTCTTAATAATTTTATAGAGAAAAATGAACGACTGTTTAAACAGTAGCTATTATAACGTAAATAATAACAGGAAGTACTTGTACTTCCTATGTAGTTATTAATATTAAAGTTTGACCGATTTTGTTGATTAATTGGCTGTGATAGTTGATTGCTGCAACTATCGGATACTGCTGGAGGGACTGAGAAGGTCCGATGTCATTACATTGTCCGAGAGCGGCCTCTAGAGGCGAATCACTGACGCACTGTTTGTCGACATGCTTTATGATGACAAGAAGAGCTCGCTCACTGGATACCATGCACACCAGCTTTGTTTTCTTCATAATAATTTGAAGCTTCTTAACTTTTAATATTAAAATAGAACTAGAACTAGAAATGGACCATGTTAGATTTGAATCACTTGCAGTACCAGGACTAGTTAAGTTTCTTCCTGTTTCAAAAGTTACAATTTAGAATTTTAAGCAAAAAAACACTATCTGCCGTCTTCTGCAACTATAAGCATAAAGATATCCATGATATGATATATAGAGGTCGACCAATTCATCGGTTTTGCCGATTAATCGCCACCAATAGGAGCTATCGGCAAAAAGCCATAACGATTTTTCTTATACTGTACGAGAGCGGCCTCTAGAGGCAAATCACTGGAATCACGTGCTGTTTATTTGAAGTTTATTTGTAACTGTTATTATTTATTTGGAGTGTTACTTTTTGCTTCAGATTGAATGCATGTCTTTATTTTCCTTAATATTTATTGATATAATTACTTTATATTTATTTCATTCAGCACATTTTCATGATTCAGTTCTGTTTTTAGATTTTTTATTTTTGAAAATAAATTTCAGTACAGAGTATGTGACATAGAGTGTACATAGAATGTTTGTTTGTTTGGTTTTAATCCATTTAAAAAATCGGCTGATTAATTGGATATCGGCAAGTACGATCCAACCTAGCTTCCGGTATCGGTAAAATCCAATATGATGTTTTTTTAATGAAAACGTGAAATTTGTTTTCTAATTTATTTTTCCCTCAGGACATGTCGAGTCTCATGCATACAATCTACGACGTAGTGGATGCTTCAGTAAACCGGCCGAGCCACAGTAAAAGCAAAACGCTCCGTGTGAAGCTGACCGTCACCCCTGAGCCCAGTCCCCGGCGGAGAGAACACACCACACAGACTGGGACAGGTACACAAGTAGCTACCGAGATTGAACTCAGTTCCATAAAAACTTAAATGAATGACTGCTTTATTTGCTTTGAGGAATTAACAGTGTAGTGAGTACTTACTTTTTTTCCTCCTATCTCAGAAAGGGACTGGAGCTGTAGCCGTGTAGACGGCACACAGCAGGAAGAGGTGCGTGACAGGGGAGAGAAACGCCACTCTTCACACATGAGGTTAGAAACCACTAAAGATTTGGTTATGTTTAAGCGTCTAAAGGTTTGGCTTGTGGGTTCACTGGACTAGACCTTGACATGAAAATGTTTGAAGTTGCATAGAGGTTTATACAATCTCATTAATTTTTTGGTAATTGTTTCACTCGTCATAAGGCAGATCGTCATACCAGAGACTATGGATAGAAACATTAGCTGTAAGTTTTCACCGCCTTCAGTCTTTTATGGATTTTAATTTTACATATTTTCAGCATCCCTCTGGTCTGAACCGACGACTCGTTAACAAAAAATTAACGGCAAAAATTTGCAGAATGTTTAAAGACAACAGGACAAAGAAGCGTATTCATTCCCCCTGCATCAAATTCAAAACAGATGTGCCGTCAAAGGGGTAAAGTGAAGCACTGCTAGTGAACAAACCTTTAACTACTTAAAATGGTGTTATTTATAACCATCAACTGATCATTCAGATGCAACTGGTTCTGGCATTCAGTCATGCTAGTTGCTAATTTGTCCCTTTGTACAAAATGAAATTATTTTGTCCAATTTTAGCTGGGTAAAAGTGATCCAAACACTTTAAGCTTAAAGATACTGTGATTTCCATTAATGAACGGAAAACAGAGGAACGGAAAACACAGTTCCTCAGACCACCTGCTGTTTTGGTTGGCAGTTTGGTTTTGGTAGTTTTTCCCTTGCCACATTCGCCATGGCTGCTCATCAAGGATAAATACACATCGTTCACCTTAACTGTTAAATTCTGTAAAGCTGCTTTGAGACAATGTCTGTTGTGAAAATCGCTATAGAAATATATTTTATATACACATTAAAATATATACATTATAATTATATATATATATATATATATATATATATATATATATATATATATATATATATATACATTAAAAAAAGAGTATTTTTCAGGGAACCTCTAGAGAGGAATCATTACTGTGTGGATGAGAACACAGAGAGGAGGAATCACTACTTGGACCTGGCTGGCATTGAAAACTACACCTCCAGATTCGAAAGTGAGTGAGATGAGATTTTGGGGGTTGTCTCAAACAATTGTATTTGAAATAGATACTATTGATTATACACATAAAAACCCTGATCCTCTGCATGTCAAACATTTGTTTGCTTGTAGCACCATCTTGTGGTTGAAAGCAATAATTAATTATTTAGTATACTAAAACTAACAAAATAAATGGTAAGGTGTCATTAAACCTATTATATTTACAGGATTTAAAAATGATTCATTGTTTTTTCATAGTTTGCATTTTTTTTTAGCATTAATCTAACACCTTTTTGTTATCTTGTTTTTTTTTTTCCAGCCACGGTGCCCCCTACAGAGCACCAGGATAATTTATCACGCCCATCTCACTCTCAGAGCCGCTCTCGCTCCCACGAGCCGGACTCGCACTCCCAGCAGCGCCGCTCACAGCTCATCGCCGATCACTGCGCCTCTCGTGCTCTCCTCCCCACCAGACCCCATAAAGGGGCGTCTAAAGCGGGCGGCCCCACCGCGACGAGGGCCAGCAAGTGCTACGGGCATCACAGCGGCCAGGACGTGTACCACCTGCCCCAGCAGAGCCAGTCTCAGCCGCACACACACTCCCAGCACCCCCTGCAGCACAGCCACAGCAAAAGGCTGAGATCCAGAACGCACAGCAAACATACCCCACATTTACCCGATCGGGAACACACACACGCCGCAGGATTTGTGGTGCCCATGGTACAACGACACGAGCATCATCACCACCATGAGCATCATCATCATCATCACTACCATCACTACCATCAGACATGATTGTGCACACACAATATATATATATATATATATATATATATATATATATATATATATATA
>JAAIIK010000023.1:4080657-4090962 GCA_014706435.1 Silurus glanis
ATGAGGAATGTTTTTATGACTACCTGGTGTCGAACAGAAAAAAACTTTTGGCTTTTATTTCCTAAGGAATGTTACGTTTCAGTTATTTTCTTTTGTGTTTTTTTGGATTCTAGGTTGTAAATGCTCCATTTGTTTCAATTATTGTTAACGTCTCATTATTAAGGTGCTCTATAAATAAACTTCATGATTGATAATTCATATGAATGTTACTTTTAAACATGAATTTTAATGTAATTGGTTAATTCTGAACCCAAAATAAGTACCAGGTTATTGTTATTTGTGTATTCCTTTAATTCTGTTGGTTGCTGTATCTTTACTTTCACCCTCCAGGTCATTTATATTTCGCGAAACCCAAAAGATATTGTGGTTTCCTCATTCCATTTTCATAGAATGGCCAGTTTTCTGCGTGACCCGGGAACATTTGAAGAATTTGTTGACAAATTCCTAGCAGGGGAAGGTGAGAGAAACAAACAGAACATTATAATATATTGATCTTATCTGTACTAGTAACAGTAATATGATGTGATCTTGTCTGCTAAGTGATCTTCGGAAAGTGGACCGATCATGTGAAGTGCTGGAATAACACAGATTTAGGAGACAGAATTCTCTACATCACATATGAGGAAATGATCCAGGTAATTTTTTTTCATCAGAGAAAATGAACTAAAACTACATGCTCAGTTCTTGTAATCAGTTTGATTGGAGAGATGATACATATGATATGACAGACTTATTCATATACGTATGTACTGTATCATATAAAACTATCACTGGATCTACAGGTAAATTCTACACATATTTTTCTCAATTGCAGAACTTGAAACATCTGCAGTTTTACATTCCATGGATGTTAGCACACTTGAACACTGAATTTGTACCACTTTCCAGATTGGTAGTGCTAGAAAAAAAGAGTTCAAGCTCAAAAGCCTATGTAGCTTATATTTGTCTGGTTGTGGAATTCTTCTGGAGCATTTTATAGAAGAGAATATCTGGCATCCTGAGACTGTGAGTTTTGGCCGTGTCACAGAAGGACTAGTGAGTTGTGATTGTGAGATTATGTATGCAGATATCATATTCCTCTGACTGCAGTTTAATGTTGTAAACTTGCTTCTTGATTGAGGAGATCTGACTGGTCTGTGGAAATTGGCTAAGATCAAATTAAAGAGGTAATGGGGCAGGATTTATCAAATTATAACAACAACCTGACCAATAACAGGAAATACCTTGTTTCATAGATATTACACACCCATAGACGTAGCTATACAGTAATAATGCATATACACAACCTATAATAGCTTTAATCATATTATAAGAGGAGGCATTCTGGGTAAAACTGGGCAAATCTGCCATACGTTTGATATACGGGGATGCTGCGATGAGTAGTTTGAGGTGTTTTGAGTGGCACAAGTTCTTCAAGAGGGCGAACGTCGGAGAACGATCCACATGATCTCACTTCCGAACCCATCCAGCTCAAAGGTTGCTGTTTTGACACCATTGCAGAGATCCAGTGCGAATAACAGAAGGTGCTTGACATGCTTTGAAAAGAAGATGTCCAGAATATATTCCAAAAGTGGCAGGAATGCTGGGGGTCTCAAACCTTTCTGATACCTCCTTGTATTTAGTAAAACAATCAAATTCACTTTGTGGTGTATCACATCAACATCTCATTGTTGCTTTCAGATAACAGCGTATTAGTACTTACTACTCGGCTACAGCTGTATGGAAATCTATTACTCTAATGATTTTCTTTTCTTCATCTTGCCTCGCAGGATCTGCACGGAGCTCTCGAACGCATTTTGCACTTTCTTGGTAAGCACATGAGCAAAGATGTTCTGAAACGCGTGTGTGAACACTGTGAGTTCAAATCCATGAAGCAAAACAACATGTCCAACTACTCACTGGTGCCGCAGACAATAATGGACAACGAGAAATCTCCTTTTCTCAGAAAAGGTAGCGGTAAACATTTTATTGCCACAGTAATTTCTTATAAATGCTTCTGTAATGGGGTGTCTAATTCTTTATTTTTCTTTATTTTTTTGCTATTTTTAAGGCATAGTTGGAGATTGGAAGAATTATTTCAGCCCAGAGTTGGAGTTGAAATTCAATGCGTCCATTTCAGAAGGACTGAAGGGAACGGACATCACTTTCCCCTGGGCTGAAAAAGACAAATGAAATCCCACTTCTTAAAATAATGAAATAATGATTGTATTATACCATAGTATAGCAAATACACATATATTTAGCATGTTTAAAATGGGCAAAAAAGTAGCTGAACCTTATAATAAGATACAATAGCTAAATTACAGTTAGAAACCTGTGCTAACTTTTGCAAGTCAAGTATCCTAATACTTTTGTTCATATAGTGTATATAGTTTCATTTTCAGAACTACTGTGTATGTTTACATGTGTAGGTTTTATGTTATTGTGATTACTGTACTTAACTGAGGTGCTATAATGTACTGCACTGTTATTATTGAACAATTTAATGATCTCTTTTTATATTTTATATTGACGATTTGCTTCTTTCTGACACATTTATTTTATGATTATTTGCCTATATTACTGTGCTGTGTCTCATGTCATCCACTGATCTAAGAGATCACCCTCATAGCAATCCAAATATTTTCTTTGCCCTGCATCTAGGGATATGTTCCTACGTTGCAGGAATTTTACAAGTCTGGACATCTGATAAATGTAATCACTGTATTTGTTCCCCTGCTTGTGCCTTGAGCAAACTCTCCAGTCATACACGGTCTCAGCAATTGTGCTGACTCTATTGTGTATGTTTTTGTCTTCACATGCTCTGTGTGACACACTCCTGTCCCTGGCAGTGCTAAGACCTCTGGTTGCATTGAAACTGGAGACAAAAGCAGTCTTTGAGCTCTTCGTACTGTATTTGCAGTTGGAATCCAATCTCAGTGAAGCATTTGCGAAAAACATTTGGACAGTGCTGCATTTATGCAAGCTTTAGGGCAGCCTCTGGATCTATAGTAACAAAAATGTGGTGACTCAAATGATTCATCTCGTCTCTTTGCGTTTACAATGGTATATCTAAACAACGTTGTTACTAAACAATGATGAGTAAAGAAGCAACTCTGCATTTGAATCTACAGAGCGATATAACACTTACTAATTTCTGATTTATCTTTACAATATGTCAAATTTTATTTAATTGTCTTCTACTAGTTATCTGTAGATGTTAAAATGTTACTATTTGGGGTGGCATGGTGCTTAGTGGGTAATTTTCCATTTCAAACCTTTTTTTAATGTTGTACTTACTGCCTGTGTAGATTTTACAATGTTCTTCCCATGTGGGTTTTTTTTTTTTTTTTCGAGAAATGCTCCAAACAGCTGAGAAAAACTGTAATAGAAATGTTAGACTGACAGATTATTACCTTTTTTCATTCAACGACTTTTGCAATGAACTGATGCTGAGATGTTTTGGGGTGTAATATCATTTAGGTGAAACTGGGGGGGGGGGGGGGGGGGTGGGGATTGGGCTGGTTAAAAAAAAAAAAAAAAAAAAAAAAAGATGTGTAGTAATGACCAGCACACCTTATTCCTAGACTCTCAGTAGAAAAGTATTAAACTGGGGCTGACCTTTACTTCTGTTGCTTTTACAAAACAACTTCAGTGGCATGCCTGTAGATGGTGTAGCTGCTCTAAAGTCTAAGGAAATTTTTTAGTGTGTGTATTAGAGAGAGAGAGAGAGAGAGAGAGAGAGAGAGAGAGAGAGAGAGAGAGAGAATGAGAGAGAGAATGAGAGAGAGAGAATGAGTATGTGTTCAGGTGTGTATCTCAAACATGCATTTTTTTTTTTTTTTTTTTTTTTTACAGTAAATGAGTAAATTCACAAACTGGATAGATTATATATTTTTATTTTTTAAAAACTTCCTTTCACAATGAATAACTTATAGAAGATTGGTGATATAGAAGATGGTCCCCCAGAAGATTTGCAGCTCGCACACTTTTGGAAAAAAAAAAAAAAAAAAAAAAAAAAAAAGAAAATGACCAAAACGGCAAAATATAAAGCTTTTAATGGTCAAAACAACAAATAATTTGGTTCTTGTTTATACAAGAATTAAGCAAATCCTGTAGACCTCTCCTTGTTCTATCAGTCCTATATATTATATCAATTTATAAATATTGACCAGCAAATGGTGGCACAAGAAACCTCAGATGTGCATTTTTTTCATTATTTGTTAATAGTAAGTGCATTAAAAGAGATTTGTGTGAGAATGAAAGATTTTAGAGCTTCGCCCATTTTTTGCAGATTTATACTGTATGTCAGGCATCAGAGACAGCTGCAGCTACAGGAAATACTCTTAAAATAAAAATAAGACAAAGTCAAGGCAAAAAAAGGGTCTAGCAAACAAACAACACTAGCAAGATAAAAGAATAATAAAAAAAAAAAAAACAGGAAAGAGCTTGTAAATAACAGGTATTCTTATTTTTGGTATGAGGTAACAAGCTTTGCATACCTGGATTGGGGGAGTTTCTGCCATTCTTCATGGCAAATCCTATCAAGCTGTGCCAGGTTGGATGGGGACTGTCATGGACAGCCATTTTCAGGTCTCTCCAGAGATATTCAATAGGATTCAAGCCTCTTGCTGGGCCTCTCTAAGACATTCACAGAGTTGTCCCTAAGCCACTCCTGTGTGGTCCTGAGCACTGTGAAACAGGTTTTTATTAAGGATATTTATGTGGTTTGCTCTATTCAGGTTTCCCTCAACCCTAACCAGCCTCTTAGTTCCTGCTGCAGAAAAAGAAACCCACAGCATGATGCTGCCACCACCATGTATCACTGTTGGGATGGTTTTGGGCAGGGGATAAGTTCCTCCAGACATAATGTTTCAAATTGAAGCCAAACAGTTCAATCTTGGTTTCTTTGAAGATCTTTGAAGTTCAATCAGAGTCTACTGGGTTTTGGGGAATCTTCAGTGTAGCAAAAAGATTTTTGTAGCCTTCCCCAGGTCTGTTTTGCCTTGCAACGATTCTGTCTCTGATCTTTGCAGGCTGTTCCTTGGACCTCATGGGTGGGTTTTTTGCTCTAATAGCATTTTCAGCTGTGAGGCCCTCTAGGGTATAGAAACATCTCAGCATTGATTAGGAGAAATGGGAGGCACCTGAGCAAAATTTTTATTGTTGCTGAAAAGGGTCTGATTACTTACGTACATGTTATATTTCAGACATTTCTAGATTTCTGTTTTAACTTTAGTACTTTTTAGGGTACTCAGTGTAGATTAATGAGAAAAAAGATACTATGATTGTAATATCAGGCTGCAACATAACAAAATTGAAAATAGTGACATGGGTGTGAATACTTCTTAATTGCACTCCACATAATCTACTTGGAACATTAATGGCCCTATGGGGTCTGTGATACAATGTTATTCTAGTAGGAGGTATAAAAATCTGGAGTTTGCACAGGATGAGAAATTTGTTGACTCTGTCCAGGTGATATTATTTTATGATCTAGGATCATTATTATATAATTTGAATTACTAGATGGAAACCATCAAATGGTCTAGGAGTGGAAGTAACTGCAGGGACTTATTTATGCAACACACTTAAGAAAAAAGGAACTCATCTGGGTTTGTCAGGGGGTGGTTAGCAATGGATTTATTCTTTGTACATTTATTTCCAAGGTCTCAAAAAAAACATTATTAAGGCACATTTAGCCAAAATTCATCAGCATTGAATTAATAAAATTAGAATGTGAATTAAAAGGGTCCCTGGTGGTCTAGTGGTTAGGATGCGGCGCTCTCACCGCTGTGGCCCGGGTTCGATCCCCAGTCAGGGAACCGACCCCAGCCACTCTTAGTGCCGGTCCCAAGCCCGGATAAATGGGGAGGGTTGCGTTAGGAAGGGCATCCAGCGTAAAAACATGTGCCAAATCAAACATGCGGATGGTCTGCTGTGGCGACCCCTAACGGGAGAAGCTGAAAGAATGTAAATTAAAAGCAAAATTAAACTAACCTAGCCTACATTATGTGCATGCATTACATTTTTATGGCCTTGATTATCTTGTGCACATAGTAAACTGTATTTTACTGTGTTCAATTGTATTTTCTGTCATTAGCTGTGATTGTGAAAATTTTTCAACTTCATGCTTTCTGCTGCTGCATTTAATGCAAAAATTATGCTGTGCTGGATTAAGTGTTATTTTATAAACTGCTTGTTAATAGGCATAGAAAAAAGGCCTTTACCTGTTACCTGTAAATTAAAATGTCAGCCATGATACAGCACCCCTGGAGCAGAGACGGTTAAGGGTTTTGCTTAAGGGTTTAATAGTGGCAGTTTTGTGGTGCAGGGGTTTGAACCCCTGATCATCTGAGCAGTAACTCAGAACACTGATCTGCCACGTCCCTTGTTAAGACCATTTTCAGTAATTAATACATCATAGATAATTGCTAGCTTTATCCTTTCTTCTTACCTTCTTTTGAACAGTAAAATTGTATGTGTTTGGGCACGTGTTGCTGCTGATATTACTGGTCAGCCAGGAAGTTGCACAACTATCCTGTTGTCTAATATGTAATTATTAAAACCCACATACACAGGAAGTGCCCATTCAGCTCGCTCCCTGATGCAGGAAAAGCTCTTTTCCTATATGACTTATAATCACAAGTGTTAGCATTTTTGTATCAGTCAGCATTTTTAGCATTCAGCTGTTTAAAGATCAGGTGCATGTAAAACAGTTTTTTTTTTTTTCCTTGAAAAAACCTACTGCTGTTGCGTATAGCTATTTTATGAGTTGCTTAGTAGCTCCTGGTACCATAACCTCAAATGACTGTATCAGAGTGTAGAAAGGACATTACTTATAATCTTACATTATGGTGCTCATGTTAGTTCTCACTCTCCAGTGTTCTGTATTGTTTAAAGATTTATAATCACACTCTTGACATCACCCAAATGAGGATGGGTTTTTCAGTCTGGTTCCTCTCAAGGTTTCTTCCTCATAACATCTATAGGAGTTGTTCCTTGCCACAGTCGCCATGGCTGCTCATAAGGGATAAACACACATCGTTCACCTTAACTCTTAAATTCTGTAAAGCTGCTTTGAGACAATGTCCGTTGTGAAAAGCGCCATAGAAATAAACCTGACTTGACTTGACTATAGTATGTGAAAACCACTTATAAAAGCCTAATTATCTCTCATATTCTGTGTAAAGTTTAAAAGTAGTCATCACAGGGTTCAACATGTAAAATGTGCTGTTTTAAAGAGTCACTCTTTCATTAATCTTTGTACTGAGTTGTCAGAAACAGAAGTGTCCTGAGATGAGGAGACTGAGAACATTGATAAATATCTTCAAGTCATTGCAAGAAAATGGATGTGTACGTGCCTGCCGGTGTATGAAAGCTGGGTAAAGTGTATGTATTTTCCTTAGAGGGCATTTTACCCGAGGGCCTCGGCCCTACGTGACTGTGGTGGGGTTCAGCTCTGCAGTCTCCTTCGTCCGCTGATAACACTAATGAACTTCCTGTGATTACTTCTAATTGCCCACAGCCCAGACCGAGACTCTTAGGGTGGGGAACGTGTGTGTGGGTGTATGAAAGTGTGGACGTCTGTAGTGGGCTCCTGCCTTTGATTAAGGCAAGAATTGCAGCATCGGGTTGTGTTGAGTAGGGAGGAGTTAAACGACAAGAGTCGGGCACAAGTGCACCACGGAGACTTGTTATGACATCCTGGTTTTTACAGCTCCCACATGCACTCTAGTTGTTAGTGGAATTGGGCTTGAGCATGCACTGACTAGGAAAGGATGAACGTCGGCATAATATTCTCTGGTCACACGCCAGTGGATGACGGGGACTTGATAACCTTTCCCATCACAGTCCACATCTAAGCAGTAAATCAAAGTGTCTCCAGGACTTGTGTGATGCGGAAGACATAGATCCTGTCCCCATGGAGTGCCTCTGTGTGTGTCCATGGGTGTGGATCTCTGTGAATCTCTCCATGACTCCCTGGGTCAAGGGGTCAGCCTTTAAATGCCACCATGTCTGAGCTTAAGGGTGGGAGACGCAAGTTTTATCCAGGAACATGCATATATACAATATAGTTTCTATTTTTCTCTATGTCCATTCAGTAGCCATCTGAGTATGCGTCTTTAATGTTCAGTCAAGTATTTAAGTAATCGGAAAGCAATAATAAAAAAACTGTTTTTGTAGTGTTTGTTTCCTACATAGTTGTTATGACATTTTTCATCTTTTAATCAGTTCTGTAGATTCAAATCTTGAATTGATTTAAATCATAGAAAAAAATAAACATTGCACAAACACTGGCAATTACAGCCTCAAAATATAACACATCAGGCTCTATTCTGGTCTGTTTGTGCAAATATCCTGCTGTAACACTGGCCCATTTTCTATTTAGACTATTTCTGTCTGAATTGAAATGTTTGATGGGAAGCAGCGTTTATCTCTGACTGTTACAAAGTGTTGAGATTTTATAACATATTATATAGAATAACATGTTAGAACGAGCCCATTAATATGAGCCTGGGATTTGCCTGGAGTGACTAACTAAACTTTACCTTCTGACTATTTAAAATCAAGAGTACAACAGCACTGTGGATTAATATAATATCATTTGAATATAATATCACTTTACAAAAAAGAAACTTGGAAACTGGAAACTTGCTTGGTCATGCAAGTATTAAAGCAGGCACTGGTTCATCAAAACTGTGTTTTTTGGCACTTTAGTTTTAGTGGACCTGTGCTATCTGTATACTTGGATTCATGTTCTTGGCTGACAGAAGTGGAACCTGATTTGATTTCTGCTGTGTAGCCCATCTGCAAGGTTTGATGTTTTCTGGGATGCTTTTCTGCTCAAAATAGTTGTAAAATCTAGTTATTTGAGTTACTATATACCTACTGTAGCTACTACTGTATTTATTTGCTGCCAGTTTTAATTCTGACAATGACAGAACTGCAACCTAACTGCAACTGATAATAGTGTGATTAAAAATCCCAGGACACTCAAAACCAGCCCTTCTGGCATTAACAACCACGGCATGGTCAAAGTCAGTGAGATCACATTTTATCATGCTTGATATGAACATTAACTAACGTATCTGTATATTGCATGTAGGGTTGTGGCTACATGATTTGCTTATTGGACAAATGCCCATTTTTATGTAGTGACAGTGCAGATAGCATACTTATTACACCACATTTTAATGTCATATTTGAATCAATAACACTAAACAAACAGGACACTTCACCCAATGACTGCGTAAATGCAACCAACTGATTTGTAGCCATAACAAATGAGGGAAAAAAAAAACTCACCCTGCCTTTTGCGTCTCGCTTCCTATTATAACAGCGCCATATCCTTGGTACGCCTCAAAGCCAAATCACCAAAAACATCTCATTAACCAGCTGCACCAAAAAAAATGAAACATATTAGCCATCATCTCAGACATTTTAGTTTTCAAACCAATTCAATAACCCAATCAAGATCAGTACATGCACATTTTGGTGGCCTTTATTCACATTTTGACCGTTGCTATTTTTGTGTCTTACTGTATATGTACTGTATATTGAGTTAAACAAAACAACACAGCTTACTATTACTTTGGTAATTGTCTTTAGTCACACAGAGACAGTATTATGGCTAGACTGTTAGTACGTATGTATCAATTAGCCTTTAAAACGAGCTGATGTAAATGCTAATGCTCTTCCTTCAATTGTTTTGCGGCTTTTCTTCACCTTGGTGATCAGATATTTGTCGTACTTAATGTCAACTGCTCCTTCTTTATTTAGACTACTCAGTGTTGCTAAAAATAACCACGCAAGTTGGCTAAGGGGCTTAGTGGGGTTTATGTACATGTACAGTATCTTGGAGGCCGGGAGGATGCTCAATTATTTCATTGTCATTTTTGAGAAAACAATTGTTATGAATTTTAAAAGCATTTAAAGAGTTAATGATAAACATTTGTTGCATTTGTGTAGTTGGATTAGATTTTCTAGCTCATGATCACTTAAATATGTACACCATGAAGTACCGAAAGACTAGAACTAGTCTTCATGGCTTTATCAAATGTTATCAAACTGTGAATAAAAAAACACCTGAACTTTATTTTTCAGCATTTTATTACAGTGTGATCTAACCAGAAACCTTTTTTTGTAAAAGGTATTCCACAGCTAGGTGTCCATTACACGATGAAGCCTTAAAATTGTTTAGTTACAGTCAGTTTAATCATCATTCTAAATGAATGTGTTTAATAAATTAGGGCAACAAACACACACACACACACACACACACACACACACACACACACACACACACACACACACACACACACA
>JAAIIK010000023.1:4109044-4130526 GCA_014706435.1 Silurus glanis
TGTGTGTGTGTGTGTGTGTGTGTGTGTGTGTGTGTGTGTGTATGTGTATGTGTGTGTGTGTGGATAAATGTTATGGATGATGTTTTAGTTATTGTATTTGATTGTATATTATTTCTCAATGAATCTGTAGCGTAAATTGTAATTGTAAATAATTTAATATGGCATAAGTAAAATATACTGTAAGTATTAAATTTAAAGGTAAATAAACATAATGTATTCTGTCCCTTTAGGAAATCGCTGGCTGCGACTGATCCTGCCAATGAAGCACGATTGTAAAATGTTGTTAAAATCCAACCAAGAAAAAAAAAAAAAAAACTTTGGTAATGCAGCTAAAAGTGTATAAACGTATTTATATTTGTAAGTGTGAATTCCAAGTTATTCCTTGTTGCATTTAATGCTATGTAGGAGATGCAGTGTTTAAAAAAACGAATCACTTTTGTAGATAAAAGAGTGCAGCTAACTGTGTACAGGCTGATTTTCCTGGCTTTCAACAGATTTTCCTGAGATAATCTGTACCAACAGGGTTCTACACTTTCAGAATGCTCTAATGTTAAACAACCATTATGGGAGGATAGAATTTACACTAATGACAATGCATTCTTATCAATAATTTATTGAATATAATTTGAAGACATTAATAGCAAGAATTAATGTTTTATTATGGATATAATAATCAGTTGTTTCTGCTTTGAATTGTATTGCTTATGTAGTGGAAATCTATCAGAAGGTTAACATATAGTGCATTTGCATATGCAAGTTTGTATGATAATTTTGTATTGTAGACAGTGCTGTATATGTGTTTGTAAATAGATTTTGTCATATTTGCAGACTGTAATATACTTTGTGTTTTAAAAGAAAATACACTTTTGTTTGGTTTATTTATTCCATAATGAATCATAATGAATTAATAATGAAGAAGTTTCATACACCACGGCAAAAGTGAAACACCTAAACATTAAAAAAAAATATGCCAGGTGCAATTATGCAATTATTATTATTATTATTTTAATTAGTGTTTATAGTATGTGTTCCCTTTGTAGCCTGCCCTCTTTCATAAACACATTTTGCACAATGATACTTCTGCTAGAGATGATGTATGAAGCCAGTGCAGCTGTTGCTGCAGTAAAAGGAGACTTGTCAAATTGTGTCCTTTGGGTTTCTTGTTCTAGTAATGCCATTCTTTCTCGCTGCATGAGATACCTGTCTTTAATGCACAGAACTGCGTTTATGCGTTTCAGGCACTATTGAAGGCTTAGATATGAAATGCACAGCCTGCCAGATATGAAATATCTGCCTGCCACTGGTGCAAACACTGGTGCTGATATGCAATGATGTAAGAAAAAAAAATTTACATTTATGGCATTTGGCTGATGTCCTTTTCCAGAGTGACTTACAAAAGAGCTTTAAAGTCCCTGTCAATAAGTACGATCTGATATTGGTTTATTACTACACCAAATAAAATATTACCGGTCTGGAAATTCTTTTGGGAGTGAATATAGTTAGTATTAATTAACTAATTTAAGTATTTCTGGAAGAGGTAGGTCATTATATATAACATTAGGATTTCTATTTAGGATGTCCGTTCCAACATACCAGTACTGTGGAATCGTTGCAGGAGTTCTCAAGGTTTAAAACTGACATTTTTATCTTAATTAATTGCTTGTCAGAAACTACTTTGATTTAAAACACCAGGTGTGACGCTGTCAGGCGAAAGAACGTGCCGGAAACCGAAGTGAAATTCACGAAGGTCCTTTTTAATGAAGAACAAAAGGGCAAGGCAGAAAAATGGCAAACCGCAACAAAACTCAGGTTAAACTAACCCTGGTGAAAGCTGTGACTCCGATAGAGCAACAAACATACAAAACTTGTATACAAAGATAAACCAAACAGTAGAGCTTGGCTAGTCCAACTATGTTCATAAGCCTAAGCTGTAGAACGGACAATGAGTCTGTGGATGAACGGAGGTTATATAGTGTGATGGCTGATTTGGGCCAGGTGTAGATGATTAGTAAGTAGGAGAGCTGCTTGAAATGATAGGAGGGTTTGGTGAGGGTGTGGTTGGTGGATCCCTGACAGACGCAGGAACTAAACTTGAATGGAGCTCCTGTCCATAACAGGCTACGATGCAAAAATATTTACAGACTCATATTTAGTTTTGTGTGGCTAATCCATCCTTATGTGAGTTTTTTTGAAGGGAAGTAGAGAACTCAAAGAAAACACGGACAACTTTGAAGATATATTCATTTTGTGTAATTGTTTGATTAATTGTTTGATTTTGTAAAATACATCTATTGCATGGTTATACAATAATCTTTTTTTATTAAGCCATGCAAGCATTCAATAACAGGAAAAGAAAAGAAAAAAAAAGTGTGATTTTATTTCTTAATGAATTATTTAATCAATCATGTAGGGTTAACATTTGGCCAGTGGTTACTTGTACTGGTTAAAAAGAGAAGAAAAATGTATGTATATGTTTAATTAGCAAGTCCCTGACTCCCTCCTCTTGATTATTTGAGCAGATTTTTTGAGTAGCCTTCATGTTCTACATGTTTATTGTTATTCACACCATTTGAAATGCAGGATGGCTCCAGGGATTTTTTTGATTAGGCTGTTAGGATAAAAAAGACATAGCAGAGTATTTATTATTTTATTTAAATGGACATGTATGAGCCTTATTATAAAAAATGGACATGTATGAGCATTAAGTACATGTTCAAGAGCATGCGCAAGATATTACTTACTGCAGTTAGTAATCTGCTTCCACTGTGGAGACACATCAGTGTTTGACCACTTGCAGTTGTCTGCATAAGAATTCATGATCTTGCAGAACTCGTTATGGTTTCCGTGTGTGAAACACGTAGTAAAAAGACAGCTGTATGCAAACTGGCCCAATTTAACAGTATTGTTGCAGCTAGCAAACGGCCCAGTTTTGTCTTCGAGCAAACCACAGAAATTCGGTCCACTGTACATGTTCTTTTCTTCATCAGAGCATGGGGGGAAGTGCCAGCAATTGGGGTCATTATCGGGAACACTCCATGACTGCCCCCACTCAGTGTTGTGTGCGGCAGCAACGCCTGTCGGTGTCGTGAAGTCATCACTGGGGTTGTCATTATAGGTTCCGCACATGCCCGCTAAGTTCTTATAGTAGCTACTGGACACGGTCACCATGAAGAACTCGCCCCAGTCAAAAGTGGCCTCCAAACCAAAGTCTGTCACCAGGTATCCCCTTATTCCTGACTGAGTTATCTTGATGCGGTCAGAATCCAGACTCGCAGGCAGTGGGTATTCTTTACCATCAATCTAAGCAGCACAAAAAAGAGGGAATATTTCATCATACAGTCATACCGCATTCATGATTGGTACATTTCGGTGAATATCGAGTACTAGAACTGAAGATATAATGCTATTACAAGTCATAAAAACTCTCAGTGCTCATTCAATATATTCATACAGTGCATGTTTGAATACTTGATTAAATTATCCTAATACATAATTTGTCATTTCTTTCTTTATTCTACTTTCAAACACATTTTCAATTTTGTTCTATAACTATTGATATTTTTTTATATATATTTACTGTATTATTATTTATTTACTTTTGATAACACAGTAATTCATTATATTAAAAAAAAGATTGGCTTTACTCACGGTCACTTTGTTGCGTTCATGTTGAATAACGACGATTTCGTGGCCTGAGAACTTGATGGTAACTACCTTTATGTAAGCACCTCTATGTGTACTGTGGGCAAGTGCGTTTTTGTTGATGATGGAGAACTCTGTGAGGTTTTTGTCCACACCTGATGTCTTAGCCATAATGTATGAACAGGTGCCCTGGAAAGAAAACTTTGCTCCATCGAAAGTTTCATAGTAAGGATCTCCAATAACTTTGCATGAGACCTTCGAGTTGGCCACACAGACTGCTGCATTGTCCCTCTCCAAACACTGCTCTTTCTCACGGCATTTTTTCTTGCCACAGGGATCTGGAATAAAAGTATGGCAGTGTTGTTTTAAAAGCTGTTATAGAGTAAACGCTATATACTAAGATCACATTTACTTACCATGAACGCATGTTGAAACACCGTCCTTCTGGCGACACACTTCGTCTTCTTTACAATTCATGGACTGACATGAGAACTGTCCAGCCTTACAGCTGCATATTTCTATACAGTCTCCTCTGACTACTGACTCCCCAGACTGCAAGATGGAATATTTCATGTTTAACTGTTTTATTTGCAAGAGCCCAGGTCAGATAACAAATTGATTCGAAACTGAAAAGCAATTCACCTTGTAATATATTCCTTTCACCAAGCAACCACAATCTTCTATAGGTTTACAGTCACCACCATCAAAAACAAAGCCGTCGTCACACTGGCAGCCTTCAAGACAACTTGAACAACTTGGTGGAATGGTAAGGCTGGCACAAGTTGACGTGCAAGTGTCGGCACATAGCTCATAGTGACTGTTAGTAGCACAGGTCATTGCTTGTGAAAGAAAAAAAAGGAAAGGTAAAAGAAAATGTAAGAATAAATGCATAAAATAGTAGCAATACATTTATTCATCTTCAGTAGGTGATTAATGAATATGAAGTCTAGCCCAGGAACACTATGTACACATTTAGTTAGTCATTCATGCTTAGGGGCAATGAAGATTCATCAGTTCACCTGCCAACCTTTGTTGGCTCAAGGTGTGACTATGAGGACACTAGAGCTGTTAAGCAGCCATGCTGCCACTCCATCGTACCACTAATTCTACAAATAATTGTTCTACTATTTAAAACCAAGTAAAGAGGTAAACCAAACCCGCTAGTGATGTAGCTATCAAAATAAACTAAATAATAGATCCCCCAGTATCGCACAAATACTTACGACAGAAGGTTGCATTCCTCCAGCTGTTGACAGAGATTCCAGCTTGCTGACACTGAACCAAATAGTTTTGGATATAGCGGCAAACAAGTGTCTTATCCTCTGGATGTGATGTGGTATCATTTGCACAGTCTTCATAAAACGGGGAAGGTGGTATTTTGGAGTAACAATTGGAGAATGGGCCATTTTCCAATGTTATGACCTTGCACTCATTGTTATCAACCGTCTGGCCTCCTGTTTCAGAGCATTTGGAGCCTGCTGGACACCCAGTGTGACAGAGCACTCCTTCTTGAATCTGCTGCCAAGAATCCACAAATTTCTCATCGGAGGGGGCTTGACTACCATCAGGCATTACCAGGTCATCAGATTTTTTATCGTTATAATTACCACACAGACCTTGGACAGTATTTTTGTAAGTGGATGGGATTTCAACTGTGGCCACTGACACAGTGTCATAGGTCAGCTTCAGTCCGAAAGTGGTTTCCAAGATAATGAATGCGCCACTCTGATAGACATTCACCAGTCCTCCTTGGAGGGTTATTGGAAGAATAGATTTAACCTCATCCACCTGCCAATATAAAGAATACAGGTAAATTTGACAACAGTGATTCTTATCTTTCTTATCATTCTTCTTTCAGTTAGAAAAACAAATACTGTTTGGGAGTGGTACCCTAGCAAGCAGAGCTTCAGGCTATGAATGTGTTATCATTTAATCACAGCTAACACATTTTTCTTATCAGTGTACAAACTGGCCAAGGTTGGCTTTTTAACAGTACACCACAACTGAGTCAAGAATCTTAGTTGAAAAATATTATTTTTTATCACAGTAATCTTGTATATGCTATTATAATACTACAGTATACTGTCTTTTTTCTTCTTCTTTCCGCTTCTCCCATTAGGGGGTCGCCACAGCGGATCATCCGTCTCCATTCCCCCCTGTCCTCTATATCTGACTCTTTCAAACCTACTACCTGTATGTCTTCCCTCACCACATCCATAAACCTCCTCCTTGGCCTTCCTCTTTTCCTGATTCCTGGTGGCTCCATCCTCAGCATTCTCCTACCGATATACCTCATGTCCCTCCTCTGCACATGTCCAAACCATCTTAATCTCGCCTCCCTCCCCTTGTCTCCAAAACGTGGGTGGTCCTTCTAATAAGACTACAGTATACTGTATAGGATTATTAAACCTAGTTCAACTTTTTACAATTTCATACTGTAGTCTTGTTCTATTGGCCCCATTTTGCTAATTGGAAATATTTTTTTTTTTAAATAATGCAAAGAATTCAGTCAATAGAATTTACATTTCATACTGAGAAGTGTTTAAACAATATAGTTTTGACATTTTTCTTTTATTTTAATGTTATTTTATTACTATATCTCTGTTAAGGTGTCTGTCAGATCTATAATGTATGTTTGCTAACATTAGACAAGTATACAGTTAAGATTAGTTAACTATATTTATTATACCTATACAAATAAAAATTCAATGAAACAATTTACCCTTATTTCCCACAGAAGTCCAGGAATCAGGGCAATATTGTACTGGGCTATAGCTATGTTGATTCTTCTTGTGATCACTATAGTAGTGGACACTTGCTGCACCGTTACACGGAAAGGCATCCTTATCTGAGTTGCATTTGGCACCGTTTCCACCAGTTTGTACACACAGTTCCCTGGCACACTGATACGGTTCCCATCATATGTGTGGTAGGTTCCAGAACCAGAGATGGAACAAGATCCTTTGCCATCAGGATAGCAGGCTTGAACGTTATCACGGATATCACACTTTTCATTAGGACCGCAGGTGAAATTGCCTTTGCATGTGACTTTGCCTTGGTCCTCGCAGACACACCTCTGGCTGCACTTTCCATTGGGGTAAAAGACTTGGCCCAGATTATAGTACTGATCTCCATAGTTGCATCCACAACGCTCAACTGGCACACACTCGCTGTTGCTCAGGATAAATCCGCCATCACACATGCAGCCCTCGATGCAGGGTGCACGCTGGCAATCTTCGGGCTCAGTAAAGCCTTTGCAGGTCTGGGGACATCCAGCACCACACACATCATAGTGGCTGTTAGCTTTGCATGATGCAGCTGTAAAGATAATATCGGAGACCATTTAATAACACACACAAACACACACACACACACACACACACACACACACACACACACACACACATGGTCTGCTGCAGGTCAACTGGATCTTCCAAGTGGATCATCCTGTTCATAGGGGAATTGGAATACATGGATCTGGAAAAAATATTTAGGATAAAATCTCATTTTCATTTAAATACATAAACTTACGGCATAGCGTATCGGTTCTCCATTTCTCCACAATGCTATGTTCTGTCTGGCAAGCAGCTGTATAGGCTGTAAGTGCACTGCACAGGGCTGTAGAATGGCCACCGTACATACACATATCATAGACGCAGTCTTCATAGAACTTGGTGCTGTTTATATTGCTATGGCATGCTTTAAATGGACCATTTGTGTCTGTAATAAGGCTACAAGGTTTTGTGAACACATCCTTATTCCTGTCAGCAGGATCACATTTGGGACACTTGTCGCCTTTGCACTCTACTGAGCAGCCGGGATCGTTTCTGGCTTTCCAGCTGTTTCCAAATGTAGCAGGACTTGTCGTGATGCTTTTGTCTGGGAGTTTCAG
Source organism: Silurus glanis (assembly GCA_014706435.1). NCBI lineage: Eukaryota > Metazoa > Chordata > Actinopteri > Siluriformes > Siluridae > Silurus > Silurus glanis. The sequence goes on from JAAIIK010000023.1 coordinate 4,116,579, forward strand.
GTCGTCATTCACTTTCCCGTTCCAGTTACCGCAGAGACCTCCTACCATGTTACTGTACGTGCTGGGGAGAGTGACTTCAACATAGCTATCCCAATTATATCTCACGTTCATGCCAAAGTCTGTCTTAACCACTCCAAAGTAGCCACTGCGGAATATGGATAGCTGACTTTGCTCGTTCTTATATGGCAAATTTAGAAGCAGGTTGTTGACCTACAGAAAAAAATTTAATTTTTTTTATTTATTAATTTATTTATTTTTTGTATATCGCACATGGAACAATGGCAAAAATAAAATAAATATGGAAAGTAGTTTGATTAATGTGGCTAATTTTATATAAATTCAATAGGAAAAAGTAACTTACCATCACTTTACCATAATTGTCCTTACTCATGATAATGGTGAAGCCAGAAACTTTGATCTCCACAGTCTTGGTAAAAGAAACAACCTTATTCGTTCCTCTGTTTTCATTCTTCACAAGTACTTCGAAGGGCACCAAAGAAGGGTCACTTGTGTTCACCAATTTAGAAAGGTAATATGTGCAAGTACCCTGGAAATCAAAGCGCTTCCCATCAAATGTTAAATAGTGTGGATCGCCACTTCCCATGCAATGGCCATAGGATAGAGGGTAACAATCCCGCACACCGTTCTGGATTTTACACTCTTCGGAAACCTTGCACTTTGTGGGTTTACAACTGACCTGCCCTGAACTACAGGTGCATGTTTTAGTGCATGTCTGGTCACCCCAGAATATCTGAGCAGGAAGGTAATAGCGGTTCTCGTAATTGCAGCCGCATTGCGCCACTGGCACGCATTTGTCCCGACTAAGGACAGAACCATTATTGCACTGGCAGCCCTCAACGCAAGGCCTTTGACAATTGTTGGGGGCCTCTCGATCCGCACAGGAGGCAGCACATGCAGATCCACATGGCTCATAGTGACTGTTTTCTGGGCATTGCAATGCTGTTAATAAATCAAGAAGAATTTAAATTAACTTTTTTTTAAGAGACAGGACTGTAAACATGCCATATAAAGATTTTCATTCAGCAGCCAAAATTCTATCAATATTTGTTAAGCTATGTATGCAATTCCGAAAATGTTAAAGATCAAATATCACAAATTCTTAACTGAGTTATCATCACTTACGGCACTCAGCCAATGCCCTCCATGACTCTATCTTTACTCCGGCGTCCATGCAAGCATCAGCATAGGTCCGCATGTTATCACAAAGGAAACTTCTGATGCCATTATTGATGCACACATCATACACACAATTGTCTATGTATACACTTGGGTCAACAATCTTATTGCATGCGGCAAATGGTCCATTTGCTTTTACCATGAGACCACAATACTTGTCTCCATCATATTTATCTTTAAGGTCAGGTTGGCAGACGAGGCACTTGCCCTCGCAGTCATCACGGCAGAACAAGTCACCATCTGAAACTTTCCAGCTCTTGCCCAAATCCAGGACAGTGGAGAGTGTCGTTCCATTCCTGTCTAATTTCTCATCTGTCATGTCTCCATTGTAGTTTCCACAAAGTCCACCAAGTGACCCAGCATAGGTGCTGGGCAATGTTATGTATAGCATCATGTTCCAGTCATATTTGACCTCTAATCCAAAGTCTGTTGTTATAAGTGAAGTAGCACCATATTGTACCACTTCTAACTTTCCATTTGCTAGACGTACAGGCAAGTGAGTAGTTTCACCATTCACCTGAAAAAGGTTGAAAAGTAAACGTATTGTTTTCTCAAAAAAAAAAAAAAAACTAACAGCCTGCACATTTGTGTATTACTTCAACTTACCCAAACGTCACCTTTTTCCTTGCTGACAGAGATTGTATAATTGTACACATTGACTGATACAGTCCTCACATAGGACACCCGATTACTCCCTCTGTGATTATTCTTTGCCAAAATTGTGAAGGGGACACGGCCATTGTCAGTTTTTAAAGTAGTGCTCATGGTGTAGGTGCAAGTGCCCTGGAAATCGAATAGCTTCCCATCGAATGTTTTGTAGTGTGGATCGCCAACGGCCCAACATGTTGCTGTGGTAACATGGACACAGACACCCTTCCTGCACTGCTGTCTCCAATTGCATTTAACAGATTCGCAGGGATCTTTTGGAGGTGGAGTTGGAGTAGGTGCTGAAAGACAAAGCTTAGAATTTAAATATTTTTACATTCAATAGTGATTTTTATTTGTTTGAATGAAAATTGTTCTTATAGAGATTTCGACTTACCAGTGCACACTCCTGTTGTGGCATAGCCAACTCTCACTCCTCCACCGTAAACATAGACAGCCTGTCGTAAGTTCGCAGATATGGTTGTAACGCCTTTTTTGTTACCAAGTGGTTTTATAGACCATGAATATTTCTTGTTTGCAGGAAAAACATTCCAATTTAAGAAACTGAAAAGAGTATTTTTTTCGTCCACCTCTGACACAACAATAGCAAAATTCTCGTAATTATTTAGTGTATAAACAGTCCACGAATTGGACATCTGTGATACAGGAATGATATTAGTCAGGAACTCATCATAGGGAATGTTGGTGCTGGAATACATAACCATAACTTTTTTATTGCTTCGGACTACTGATGGCATATTAATCAAGACATTCAGAAGCTCTCCAGCACGAAGTGACTTTTGCTGGGGGAATAGACCATGATAAACGGTCACGTCGGTGTTGTCCTCAGTTGCAACAATATGGATTGTGTCCTGTCCAATCAGCAGGGGATGCATGGCAGGGACTAGATACTCATCAGAGAGCAACTCTATTGGCACAAGCTGTTCATAGACATGCTCACAGGTGCTGACGAGGCTCAAGCACTCGTGTCCTGCTAGAACTGCTACAGGGAGCTGAGACTCGATCCGAGTTCCTGTTAAGGTCTTCTCACTTCGAAGCAGATATGTCTGAAAAGGAGCCAGTTTAACAGGCATCTTTACCCCTCGCTGCAAGACTATCTTGTTTTTAAGCAGGAGGTTTGAATATGGAAGAATATTAATTGTGTTTTCATCCTTGCCGTTGACGATAGCCACAATACTACTTAAAGGACCTCCTTTGGGAGTGAAGGCAATGTGGCGTTTGCCAAGTTGGGTACTAGGGAAGATCACACTGCTGTCTCCAGTAAATGGTTTGATGTGAGAGGACACCACTGAGATGTCTGTATTGGAGGTAATCAGCACTGTTTTGGTTGAGACCCCATCTTCGTAAATCTCAGCCTTGTCTGGTAGCGTGATGTATTTGGTAGAGCCTTTCTCTACGGTTATGGATTGTTTGTAATTCAGCCCCTTGATTTCGACTGTGACAGCAGCTACGGCCTGTTGGGCTGTGATGGTGAGTGTGGGGCTGGCTTGGCCATCATTGCCTATATGATTAGGCATGAAGGCAGTGATGAACTCCTGGCCTATTTGGCAACCACTGACTGCTGTTGGGAAAAAACAATACTGTTATCTATTTATAATAAGGCCACTGTGATTATACACAAGCTAAGATTTTTTTTCTACCAAAGAAATAATAGCATCATTATTGTAAGGCAATATTCCAAATCACTTATTCATTTAATTTACCAAGATTACTTTACCTAGTTTGTGTGACTTATTATTATAATTTTTTCCTGCATATTGTCACGCTGTGACTGTCATATCTTTATGACGGATGCTTACATATGTACCAGGAACAGTATGGACTTCAACAATGTTTTTGTTCATCATGTACAGTACTGAAATGTAACTCAATAGCATATTTTTCTGCTTACAGCATTATTGTGTGTCATTAAGGATGCTAGTCCCAGGCTACAATTGGTTTGTTGGGGGTTTAGTGAACGAGTCTATCACCGTAGAAGTAGAAAATATATATGTTTTCTTAAGAATTGCATAATAAAGTTATGGACACTTTTTTTTATTGTATGCTGAGAGGCTGGCTGAAGTGTCTTCAGCATTTACTTCCTACGGTTTTGGTTACTCTCTGGTCTGTTGTGACTGTGGAATTCCTCATGCCCTGGATATATGGTGTATGCTGTTGAGTTGTGGGAGGATTCCCCTGTCGGGACTACTGGATGTTCACTCATCGTGATTCACCGATTCGCATCTGTGCATCTGTGCATCATGTGGGATACAAGTTGTCATCGTGATGCATCGTTTTTAACATATTTTAATAGGTAAAATATTTATTTATTTAATCTATATATATAAAGCTCAAATACCACTGACTGACTCACTCACTCATCACGAAATCTCAAAAACCACTGAACGGATTGCAATGAAATTTGGAACATACCTTCCTCTTGGGTCTTAGGTGCTCACTAAGAAAGGGTTTTGAAAAATTCGCCCTGGATCGCGGCTAACTCGCGAAAAACGCGATTTCTCACGCATTGTAAATTCTTCGAAATAACATTACGGATCCTAATGAAACTTAGTACATTGTTTCTTATTAGATGTTAGATGCACGATAAAAATTATTTTCAAAGTAGTTTGCCCTGTATCCGTACTACAAAGGGGTAGTACGTTATTTGTTGACGTTACGTTCTGATCTCTGATCATCCAGTCCTGCTCAGTGCTTACTGCTAATTGCCATATTACTTAGCGTTCTGCCTTCCGTAGCGAAGCACGGGTACTTTCAGCTAGTATTTATATATAATTATTAGTATAATAGTAGAGGCGCTATACCAGTATTATTTAGAAAGGGACCAATCATTTGTGACCAATATTTTCTATGTAGATTGATTTCTCCTCACTAAACAGTTTTTCAAACGTGTTCTCTCAGCACCACTGCTGCTACTTGAATATGTCACATCACAACACTATTGAGACAGAGGTGTGTCCCGAGTGACACATAGAATAAAGATTAACATGATAACATTAACTTTAACAGAGGTTGAGCTGTGTCTTCCTGAAGATGGAACAGTTTTATTTAATGTTTTTTCTTTTTGTTTGAACTACAAAGGCGTGTTTGTGAAAGGGCCATGCGTTAGAAGTCAGAAAGCACTTAAGTAAATATATGATTTGTTGACTCTCTGAACCAAAGAAATCAAGCAGACTATCTGTACCATAATAAGTTGCATAACATCATATTATTACAATTGCATCCTATTGCAATAAATGGCATTAAGTGGAATCAAATCAAAATCAGATCATCGACAGATGCGTCATATGTATCTTCAGTGTTAATAACTGCTACAAAACTGCTTTAATAACTGCTACAGAATGGGTGTGACCGTCTCTAGGTTACGAATGTAACCCTAGTTCCCTGAGGGAATGAGACGCTGCGTCGTAACCGAAAGGGAACTCTATTACTCATCACTAATTGGAGTTTGAATGTTTGCTGTAAAATGTTTGTGTTACATATCAGGTTTAAGGAAAATAAAAAAATTGCTTTATTCTCACTTTTTTTAAAAGAAAATTTAAGGGGAGTTAATGGAGGTAATGGAGAAAATGGGCATAATTGTTTCATTGACTTTAATTTTGTTTCATTGACTTTAGTTAAAACTGATTATTTTGGGTCAGTAAGTATTTTATTTTATTTATTTTTTGTGATATTGGTGTTTTTATTTAATGTTTGGTTTGTTGTTTAATGGGCTAATTTGTTTAAGGTATTTAGAATTGTACATTTTGTTTGCTGGTTTTGTTGTTGTATTATTTTTGTAGGTGCTGAGGGTCTAGGATCTTGAGTCTTGGAGCTAGAATCTTTGACATGTAATTTTGTTAAATAAGGTGTATTGTGCATGCAGTGCTGAGTGTTTGTGTGTGTGTGTTCAGGAAGTTAAGTAAATTGATCAATTATATTTTTGATGTCCTTTCCTTATTTATGAGTGTTGCTGAAGTTCTTTTCATTAAATCTTTCCTGAAGGCATCCTTAGCCTTATTGTTTGATTTATTTGTTTTTTTTATACCCTCGCTTTGTTGTATTATTTTATATTATAATGTTTATTTCAAAATTAAAATTTTACTAGTTAGCATTGTATGTAGAGCATATCTTCTGGTTTTTTATCTAGATGTTTTAAGAGTGTAAATAATTGTACTACTGATTTTATATATAGTCACTATCTTTCCCTCCCGATCCGACTCAAAAAGCATACATTCTGAGACAAAATGTCAATACAGAATAGAAACAATTTAATCCCAATGTCTGGAAAAACCTTATGTCTGGTGTTGTTTAAAGAAGACGAGGCATCATTCATTCAGAGATATAGTGATATAAAAAGACAAAGCTTTAAGTATAGATACCGGAACAAGGTAAATAAAATGAACAACAATATAAATAAGAGAATAATACATCAATGAATCATAAATGCCTCACTGGTTAGATTACAGAGACCATACAAATAATACTTGATACAAAATATTTTGGCTTAAAAAACTCAAAATTATTTGTAAGTTTAATTTTATTTATAAAATTGTTTATTCATTTTTAGTTCGTGATTTATCGTGCCATGAGGTGGAAAACTTAAAACCCCTGACTATAAGCCGGTCCATTACAGAGAATAGAATCAAACTACGTGCATGTTTTTGTGAAGTGGGATTAGAAATGGACAATTAAAACTAATGTCTGCAACCAAACATTGATTTTAATGCTTGTTGGATGACAGTTATTGCATATACACAGCTATATAGTGTATTGAAATAACTTTTAAGTCATGAGGTGGCGTAATGTTGTACTGTATTTTGAACAATAAAACTTGCAAGCTGATTAGATTGAAACCTTTTTATGATGCGGAAACCATCATTAAAATTCTATTTGAATAATTTAAATGCATTCATGATTCATGATGATTTATTCGAGATATATTCCTCAATACACAAAATACATTACTAAGAGTATTTAGCCCTAAATATTTCGTTATGACAATTTTTTTAAATGCTTCTATTAAAATGAAGAGTAGGCTCAGTAATTAGCAATATATATAAAATGTTTTATATCTTTAATAAACTTCTGTCAAACAGAATGATTTTAAATATGTTCTTATATACTATCCCAAATACTTTAGTTTGTTTTGTTTGGGTTTTTTTTTTACACAAAAAACATGTATATACTGATAAACTTTGTCACTTACCGTTTGCATTTAGAATGCCAATGCAGAGTAGAAAAAATGTAATACCCATGTCTGGAAAAAAAAAAGAATATGAAATAGTATAAAAAATAATTATATTATAGTATTATAATTTGTAATTCATTGAGATCTAATGTGATGTATTCACACTGAAAGAAATACATAACATATTGAACACACCTGCAGCCTAGAACAAGTTGTGTCTGTAATTGGAGGTTTAAATAGAGATGAGTTCATTATCCAATATTTGCCAGAGAGTTTGTCAGGAACAGGATCTCATATTTTTTTTTACATCCCTTTGCATAAATCATGCAGATCATTACAACATAACCAATACCGCCAATAAAACAAACACACTCTGTTCAAACATAGCTTTGGGTTTAACGCAAAAGAGCAAATATATTTTATTTGAAAAGGAGTGGGTTTGCTGTTCTAGGTACAAAAAATAAAAGGAATTCACAAATATTGACCTTTTTCTTAGATATTCTTTGCCTGTATGCCTGTTGGGTTGTTTGGTAGTTGAACAAAATTTAACTTCAGACTAATAGGACTTTTAATTCCAGACCGGTCTAGAGCACAACTGTGGGGTTAAAAATGCATTGTCCGATGTATTTGTTAATATCATAACTGTAATACATTACTTCCTGCTACAAATGCAATCAAAAACGTATTTCCAATTTGCTTTCTTTTGTTAATGTCAATGAAAGGGGGATTTTGGTCAAAACAAATTTGAGCAATATTAATACAAATGGCTACAAAATTCAAGATAGATAATAGACTTTATTATTATCCTATTATTGTTTTATTGAACGGTCACTCACATCAATATATCTTGGTTATTTACAGGTTTTCCAAATATTAAATGTTGAATGTTTGGCTTTTTGCATGCACAAAAATTTTAATGAATAGGTGGATGAGGTTAATTTCATATTCTTAGTGTTTGTATTTCTTTTTTACTTAAAACGAAACAAAAAAATCACTTCACTTGAAATTCAACTCTCCAATTATTAATTTAATTACAATTTTATTGGATCTTTCAGATGAATCTAAGTTGTGCTGGTCTGGTCTCAGTCCCTGTCTCACCCTGTCTTATTTGGTCTCAACCCTCTAAAGTCTTGGTCTTGTCTTGATCTTAGTTTAGGTGGTCTTAATTTACAACAATATCCAATACAAATCCCAGTAAATACAGTGATTGCAAACTGACACTACATTGTACACCTTATATACTAAAAATGTCATTACTATATGCACAATTAAACCTTCCTAGGCTTTTTATAGTAAAATGCTAGCAAACTGATCGTTCTCACTTAGTTTCTGCAAAAACATTCCTACAGTATGCTACTACTACTGTTACTGATTTTTGTAATTGGTGGCTGAAGTACATCACTGTAACACATTATATTGTACAGTCACAAACTGTGATTGTTATTATTCTATACATCAAAAACTGTATTATTGCCCTGTAAAGTTGACATTTTTATTACAAATGCTTATTCAAATAAATTCACAGGTTATTATTAAATTGTATACATATAGCATCAAACATTTTTCCATAATAAAATAGTTACTGTCACTAATAATAAACATAAATTAATGAACATATTCCAAACCCATGAAGTCACGTAATGAGACATTAATCATGATCATTACTGAATAGACATTGAACTTGTTGATTAGCAATTTGTAATGGTAAATATTACTAATATATAATTATTAAATAAAATTGTATATACAATAGTAAACATCAATAATCATATTAATAATACACAACCATAAAACAGAGTGATGAAAATGTAATAACACATTGGACATTGAAAATTGGACAAGCAACCAAGTAGCTTGAGCCTAATGACTCAATTAAGTCACCTAGATGAGGACAGGTTCCCATTAGAGATTGGTTTCTCTCAAGTTTTGTTCCTAATATTATACCAGGTTTTAGACTTGCTCATTAGAGATGCATTTATTTTATTTTGGAATCGTGAAAGACCTGGACTACTTCTCTGATTCTGACCTCTGTATAATTTTCATATGAGAATGTAAATTATGTAAATCATATGCTATGGTCTTGACAATCAACGTCGCAACTCATCATCATCGTTGCAAATATATGTTTTTTATGATTTTAGGATGAGTGCCAGAGTTAATAGTGAAGCATAGCTTTTATGTTAACAGGGTATTTGTATTCCTCGGCCTGTCACGCAAACTTTGTTGGTACAGTATAGTAGAAAATCTGAGATAATTTTTCTTATTTAAAAAAAAAAAGCTTAAAATTAAATCTCTTATACAGCAATAAAACGTAGTAATACAATGATTTAGTAATGATTAACAAAAATATATGTAACATTTCAATTCATTTTATATTTGTATTTATTTTTAAATCAAATAAATATAAGGCAAAATCAAAAGAATTATTGTTTCTATTCACACCATTCTATGATTGTGCACAATTAATTTACTTTCACATGGTAATTTATAACATGTCACAAATGTGATAAATGAGTCAAAGTTGGCATGATCAAGTATTTGTTTGGAATTCAGAGCATGACTTAGTAAAATGCACTGTCACAATTATTGTACTAATGTTGCAATTAATTAGTGATATGTTTTGATTCGTGGTATCTGGAAACTTTATCAAATGGGTTTTTGTAAACATACATAATTCATAAGTGTGCAATCAAAAGACATTACCCCTCTAACGGTTTCAACACAGTTCACTCTCTCTTTTTCCCAGTGCCCTAATATATATAAACCAGTTCAGCTTTTTGAACCTTTTGTTACTTGCAAGGTAAATTGCAATAAAAAACTCTTGTCCTCATCAGCAACATCACAAACAAATGTTTAACTTGAACAGTATGACACACGTGATTTATCAATGAGTTGTGCATATTCGAGTTGAGAATTTATATATTTATAAAATTTAAAAAGTGTTATATATGATGTCAAGTAACATGTATAAAATAAATCTAATTATTAATTGTTTTGTTTTCTTTCTGTTTCCTTAGAAACTGCCTGATCAGAGTTTCAGGGGTTTGCAGATACGAGACATGTTGCAGATATACATATTTGGAGCATTACGAAGATGCATTGACAGATAATGGCATGCACCTTTACTACTTAGGAAAAATTAGGAATGCAAATTCAGATGATTATCAGATGAAGTCAAGATTTTACACTGCAAAAACAAACAAACAATAACATATCATGAAAATATCTCAAGTTGAATATAAGTAATTTAATTATTATCTAAATACTATGACATGAAAATAAGGCTATTAACCTCTTTCTATGTGTAGATTTAGGTACTAATAATGTACAATTTACAGATAAATAAGTTACAAATATATTTCCAACTGTGTAGGGTCCATGACTGTACCATGTGCAAATGCATGGAATGGTAAGTGGCTCGTCTTTATTATTAGTCACTGGTTTAGAAGAGCACACAAACACTTTTTTGACTTTTTAATGTGACATTAATGTGAACTTCAAATGCCATATAAAGTCATTTGGATCATTTTTTAACAAGATTTTTTAAGAAATAAAAATATAAGTCAATATAAGTTGAAAAAAGCAGCAGTTACAGGTGACTGTCTATTCTGGTTGTCATAATGTCATAAAATTCATAATTACAGATTCTATCTTTGATGCAATGTTGAAAGCGTACAATTGTAAACTGAATGATGCCCTTGAAGATCAATTTAAACCAACTATCCCAAATCCTTCCTCTAATTTAATTTATATATACCGTATATATATAAACTTTCATATCTGACTGTGACTGTGTCTGACCATGTTCTGATGATTAATTCACAAACTGTATGTATATTTTACAAAAGATTCACAAAGATAGTTACCTTATTAAAACCATATTTAAACCAACTGGTCTGTTGACCTAGGAAGTATTAAACAGCATTAAGTACTCAAATAATTGCCTTTAGTAAGGGAAAGGCAGAGTGAATTAAACATTAGTTATAGTGACTGTACAATCATTAGGAACCATAAAAGAACTATGCGACTACAACAGCATTCAGGGGTATTTTTCCACTCGATTCGTTTATATTTACTTTTATGTCGACATGAGTTTCTACAAGAAAGGCACATGGTTAGATCTCTTTAACAGAATCTGCTTATTTACACAAGCTTGGCAAATTAGTTTCATTTTTATCCATGTTTGATGTTTATTGACATTCGGTTCAAGAAGTTCATGGACAATTGGAACAGTTTATTGACTGTTCAGCTGATTTGCATATTAACAATGCTGTTGCAAGCCTAGCAGACTAGCAAATTAATCCTTCAATTACATTTAATTACATGGACCAACATTTCTCGGAATGATCACTGAGAGAGTACTGGCACTGATCACTGGCAGGGAAAACACAGGAAGTGTAAGTGGTATGATATGAAAGACAAATAAAAGTCAATCATGCGCTTCCTTTTATTAATAATAATTTTTTTTTTTTTTTGCAAACATATTCCACTGTTTGGTTTTGTATGACCATGTTTACATATTTTATTATGTGTATTCAGTATATATAAAAGCATTTTTAGTTATCACATTATTTAAACAGTATTTGCTTATTGACTTAGGCAATGTTAAACAGCTTTGGGTGTCAGATACTCAAATAATTGTCCTTGGCAAGGAAATAGCCAATATGTGTTTAGGATTATTAGACAGTAAATAGTAACAGCAAAGTACATGTTTAATAGTGTGAATTAAATTGAAACTACAAGGACAGGCAGCCCTTATGTCTTTATTACGGTTTACTCAGGGATGTTAGTTAAACAGACGGCATGGCTTTGAGTGCTATTCCTAGAAGTCAGTTGACTGCAATAAGGGTCAAGAAAGTAAGGTGAGAGAACAAGCAGCTTCAATTGTGAGCAGGTTGTTGAAGTCAAATGTTTGATGTGAAGTTTTTACTGTTGGACATTTACAATCTGGAAAAAGATGATCTCAAACAAATCCATGTCCATCATATGAATTTTTAGCTTCAGTTTAAAAACAGACAACAAAGCAAGGGGAAATGCCAGGGCCGACCCTTTCAGAATGAGCCACAGGGCAGTGCTTAGGGGAGGGTAGTGGAACAAAGATCAATTAGAAGTGACGAGCTCACAAGTTTCCAATGTCTCTGCTGGGTTCATGTTGGTTTGGATTTTTTGTTAAGGTCGGGGCTCAAACCAGCGACGTTCTCAGGCGGAGGGTGATTTCTAATCAGGAGAAGGTACAAAGATGTGCAATGGTGACTGGTGGAAAAATAAAGGATAATCTTATGCCATCTTTTATGCATTATGCTTATGCAACATGATTGGATGGATTATTGCATTAATGTTCAGGTGTAGAGGTGTTCCTTAAACTAAATGGAAAGTTTATGGATGGCATACCTACATCTTTCTGGACATGTACACTACTCAAAAAAAAAAAAAAAAAAAAAAAAAAAAAGAAAAGCAGAAGGTTTCCTGTAAAACTCTCGGAAATAACTCATATATGATATATCAGGAACAGTCAAATGATAAAGTAATGAAGGTTCATTTTAGGTATGCTTCAAAATGTAACACTAACGTCTACTAGTGACATTTATGCAATTGCAGTTCCTTTTCCAACCACTGAGAGGAAACAATGAGTTCATTTATGTGTTCAGGCATATGGAATATAAAAAAGTAAATAAATGATTAAATAAAATAAATATAATATATTTAATATATATATATATATATATATATATATATATATAAACTAGTACCTGGTAATCAAAAAACTGCATATTGCACATATATAAAAATAGTGACGCAGTGAATTACAATCCATCATTTATCCATGTCATGGTTTTCATGTATTTTCACTGGAAATTGCTGCTGTGTAACAAAGAGGGAGTGGACAATGTGAAGTACTAAATGGTGGATAATGTGACATTAAAAGGTGACTATTAAAAAAAAAAGAAAGAAATGCTCTCTAAAAGACCTCTCATGGTCTTAGAATAAATGAACTGCATATGGTGGAACCAGCAATCCTTCTAGCAAATTAACATAACCCTGGTTTAATAAATCATTGAGATCTGTCTTTTTAATTCCCTGCTCCTCAAGTTTAACCATTAACCCAAACATGCCTCACTGTTATGTCTTTTCTTTATTTGAATTTTCTTAATCCTTCTGGCCTCATAGTGATTTGGTAGCTACTGTGTGTCAGATAAATTTGAGTTGAAGCTTTGAGTTAGCTGATTAACAAAATGTTATACTTTAAAAAAAAATGTAATTTAGCTAATTATCAAAAAAAATAAAAAAGTTGCGGTTTGTAGCAAAACAGCTAGCTCTTTTAGCCTGAAGGTAGTTAGCCAATAATTCAAAGGAAACTTGAGGATATTTTCAAAGTTGTACTAGCAGAATTCAGAGTTTTGCTACCTCTACTGTGTTTTATGAGGCAAAAAAAAACACAGAGCAAATTAACTCTGTATTTTTTATTTTACAAAAAAGGGCGTTATTGAAGTTTTTTTTTTCATACTGTATGTTGGAACACATTTTGCTATTTCAAATATAAGTATAAACGCTATAGCTTGTACTGTTAGCTAGAGAAATGCTTCCTTTTTTCCCTTTTACTGATTTTTTTGATTATTCGTAAACAGCTTTCAACATTTTTCAGGCCCTTGATTAAAAAAAAAAAGAAAATTCTAAATTTAGTGCATCATTTCAGTTTTAGACTCTTCATCATTATTGGTGTTAAATCAAGAAGAAAAATAGATTAAATTCTCTGTTATATTATAAGATTCACTGCACAGTGACTGCTTTTCTGGATTCAGTTGAGAATTTTGACCATCATACTATATTAGAAGTATTATTTTTATTTTATGCCCAAGCTTGATGCTGCTGCTAATAATAATAATAATAATAATAATAATAATAATAATAATAATAATA
>JAAIIK010000023.1:4131913-4144798 GCA_014706435.1 Silurus glanis
CTATCTATCTATCTATCTATCTATCTATCTATCTATCTATCTATCTATCTATCTATCTATCTATATATATATATATATATATATATATATATATATATATATCTGTCTGTCTGTCTGTCTGTCTGTCTGTCTGTCTATTGATCATGTTAATCCCAAATATTAAAACAAATCACATACAATTTATCATCATCACTTATATAAATATTGCAGGGTCTGATTGCACTGCCAACTGATTTCAAGCCCTTTGTTCCATTTATCTGGTCCACAAAAAAACTGACCCTGATGAACACTGAATAGAGAATTGAGGGAAGCTGAATCTACAGAATGTATATGTGTTTCTCAATTCACTCAACATCTGATTTGAACATTTATTTTTAATGATCAGTTGTATCTATTTCTTGTTGTGGCTAATCAAATTGTTTTGTAAAAGTGTTCAGATTAAGGTCATTTAAACAAAACTTCAAAAATGAGTGTTCTGTTCTTTCGACTAGCAGTCTTTGGAATCATCAAGCTAGCTTTGCTGAACGAGTACCACAAGCTTTACCCGCAAGCTCTTGTGATAAAACCCTATGATTTTGACAGAGCGTGTTTTTCGAAATTGGGTTTTGTGGGCATTCTAGAGAAAAGAATGAAATGAAATAAAACTACGGCCCTAAAACCAGATTCTTGTCAGACAAAGACCAGTCTATATTTAGCTGGCAACAAACCACAATTAAAATAGGTCACCATTGGTTTAGTGACCCAGTTTGTGTTGCCAGATTACCCATAGCAAAATGAAGACCGCAATGCCATTTCATGATAATAGCATCTCTGTGGCAGTGAATTTCTATAATTCTGAAAACTCCTCATTCCTTATTCAAAAAGAGAAGTAGTATCAATCATTTGTGCATGCACAGTGCCTACTGAACCTGTTTTTCTTGGTTTAGTGTGTTGGCAATTCTGTCACTTATAATGCCATATATTAATTTTTTCAATAATTGTATATTATTGAAAGTATGGTGTAGCCATAAAATTTACTTTCACCAGTTGTGATTAGCTATTTTTTCCTCCAGTGGCAGACCAAGCGAACAGAGCAGCAGATAATGAATGAGTTTAGAAAGCTGTACCAGTTTCTACGACTTGAAGAGGCAGACAGATTACTTGCACTGCGACAAGAAGAGGAGCAGAAGATTCAGAGGATGGACGAGAAGATCGAGGAGATGAACAAGGAGATATCATCACTTGCAAAACTGATCAGAGCCATAGAAGAGGATATGTGGACTGAAGATGTCTTATTCGTGCAGGTACATGATACCCGAATGTGCTCTAGAGTCTGTTGTTGTTGTAGTGCACAGCAAAACATTTCAAACAAGCAGCAAGTCCTGAAACACTTGTGAGTACTGGAACATTTCATTCAGTTAACAAAGCTAGAAGAAAATCTGAAACGTGTTTTCTCTGCGCACTCAATTGTGTTTTATTACACAGTTATATTGGGCATGTAATTATCAGGTAATGTGTACAACCATGGAGACAGGAAGCTCACAGGAAGCTCACTTTTGCATTGCTTGATAAGTAAAGTAATTAAAACAAAAAAATCCCTGTTGTTTACTGTGTAGGATACTATGCTGTATATTCCAATACTTTACTTTTTTTTGTTAAACAAGATGAAGAGAATATAGATTAGGCATTTAGTTTAATTTTCTATAATTATGACCTAATTCAAAGTAATCCTGCATATATATGTATTTATATTTTTCCCCACAGAACTTTGAGTCATCGATGACTAGGTGAGTCATTTCCTGCTTTTCTCTCTCTCTGTGGTTCTGTTTTTCTTGATCTTGACAAAGAAAATAAATAAGAAAAGACATGATCCAATAGGTATAAAAAGTTACTAAAGTTACTTTATTTAATTATGCAATGAAACTTTTGGGGTATTACCTTATAGAAATATAATGATGTGGCTCATAAAAGCCGAAACTGATTATTTACTAATAAAAACACTTTGCCGCATGTCGTATACTGTTATTTTATAGCACAGCGATTAGCCAAAACACAATATACTTTTTATCCATTTATAGCTGCATTTAATGCTCGTAAAAAACTTTTCCTCGTCATTCCCTTCACCAGCTTATTATTTTTGTACTGATTCTTTAATGCACAGTTATTAATTTCACAAAGCACTGACACTGGAGACTTCTTCCGTAAATGTCACATAAAGTCTCCTCTCAACAATTTCCATAACAATAATAACCAAACAATAAACTAAACACTTTCTTCAATAGAACTATGCATTTGTTGTATACAGTTTTATTTAGGTTCACCGATAATGTAGTTTTTCTCACTTAGGATTTCACCAAAAAATTTACATTATTTTGACGTTTGCATGAGGTTAGTTTGGAAACTCAGCATTATACTGACTTTTGGATGTTGTTCTAGAGCTCAGTGCTCTTTGCAGGATCCACAGATGGTTTCAGGAGCACTGATTGATGAAGCAAAGCACTTGGGCAACCTGCAATTCAGAGTTTGGGAGAAAATGAAGAACATTGTGCAGTACAGTAAGTCTGGTGCCTACTTATGATTAAGGGAAATCAGAAAGGTAACAAAGAAAAAGAAAATGGAATAGCATGTTTTCACTGACACTGAAAAACAAACTTTTTCCTGTGAAGGGCCAAAAATAATAACGTATAGTACAATGAGAAACGATCCAGTTTATTGTAAAATAGAGTTCAATGCCTGATACAGATATTCCGTGACCTTCTTAGATACATGAATCATGACATGAATAACTCTTCTAATATATGACATGGCAGGCCAAAACAAAAATCACCACAAGCCAACTTGGCCTATGAGCCCTGGTTTGTGCGTCTCTGATCTAGATAATATTTATGAACTTATATCTTACACACATTGTTGAAAGAAACATGGCTTGTTAAACTTCAGAAAATTGCAAAATGTATGAACATATATAATCATGTATGCACTGCATCTCCTTTATTGCTCCTCACTATGATCTGTGTCATTAGGTCCCATCATTCTAGACCCCAACACTGCACACGTGTCCCTTAAACTGTCTGAAGATCTGACCAGCATGACATTTGATGAAACAGAAGATATGACGCACATTCCTGATAACCCTGAAAGGTTCGAATCAAGTGCGTGTGTCCTCAGCTCTGAAGGTTTTGACTCAGGGAGCCATTGCTGGGACGTCGAGGTTGGGAATAGGAGTTTGTGGGAGGTGGGAATAACCACAGAGTCAAATCCAAAAACCGCAGGGCTGTTTTATAACGGGGTCTGGAGTGTGGAGTATAATTGCGGCTTTTACACTCGCTCACCTGGTCAGCCAAAGTCTCCATTCTCTGCCGAGGGAGGACTCCAGAAAATCAGAATACAGCTGGACTGGGACAAAGGACAGGTGTCCTTCTCGGATCCTCTCAATGAGACAGATATCAAAATCTTCAATCACACATTTACAGAGAAAGTCTATCCATTTTTCTGGAGTCACATGAAGAACTCCCCTGTTAAGATTTTACCCATGACGATTGTACCCATGACAGTTCTTGAAATCTTGAGTGAGTAAAGTAAAATCGGAATGAACGCCCTGTATCATTTGTTTAGCTTTAGAGAAACATGTGTGCATGCCTTGATCAATCTAAGAGCAAGAATGAGTGCTAATGATTTTTTGTGATTTGATATTTTATACCAAAAAATCTATATCATATAATTTGTGTACATTTAAAGCAGTACATTCATGCATTAATTTTTTCCCCCTTTTTCTTTATTTTCTTCTTTTATTTCTTTTAGAATGTCCATGTTTTAAATATAAAATAGTTTACAATTGAATTTTGTCTAACAAAGTTGTTCTAATTATTGTTCTAATTCATTGCAATTTAATATTGTATTGTAATGATGTAATTGTGATTCAATTTGACTTTTTTTTTTTAAACATGTGCTTAGGATGAAATTGTATAAACAATAAATTGATTTTTGCACTTAAACTTAAATATTATGTCTGAATTTATGTATGCTTATTTCACTAGCTTTGGGGAGTATAGGGAGGAAATAATGTTTTTTTCCCCTTTGTTGACAAATTGTACAAAGTGTGTGTGTGTGTGTGTGTGTGTGTGTGTGTGTGTGTGTGTGTGTGCGTGCATAAATTCATGTACTAGTTTGATGTGTGTCTATGGGATCATGTAGCCACAGGAGCATTAATGAGAGCAGGCACTGATGAGGCACTGGGGTAAGGGGGTCTGGGGTACAGTCCATGTTCCAGTTCATTAAGATGTTTAGTGAGGCAAATGTTGTTTACAGACCACTTGAGTTCATCCACTCCAAATTAGACAAACCATGTGTTAATGTTTGTCTCTTTGTACCAGTAAAAAGCAAAACTAACAGTAAAAACGTAAAAAGTCACTTTTTACTATGATTGGCTTTTGACCTGGTTTTATTGACCATAAGCAAGAGTAAGTCATGAAAACCTGGTAACCCTGGTAACTGGAACTGAATGAAAAATATGCGGTTTTCCAGGTTATTTCCTTACACACCCACAAGTAGTCAGTTCTTCAAACAAGTTAGCGTTTAAGAGAAGGGACTATATGAAAAAAAGGAACTTTCTACTGACAGTTAACCAAACAGATGCAACTTTATACTGTGAATAGCTTTGAAAGTAATTTTATTAGACAACCAGGACATTTTTTCAGAACTCAGCAGAGAAATTCAAATCTCAATGTGACCCACATTTACGCACACTTTTACAGCAGCAAGGGACAGTTTAGCATAGCTTGCTTTTAGAAGTGTAGAGGAACCCAGAAGAGCCTCAATGGATAGAACAAAACTGTACACAGAAGTACACAAAAGCTCAGTATTTTCAACGATCAGATTGAATAGAAGGAATTGAAAGATTGTGTATGGCTTTGTATTTTTAAGCATATGTAGGCCTATATTTGAGCATAAGTATTGAGTAAATGTTGTGTTTATTTATTGGACTTGGTATTTACAATTGCCTTTTTTCACAAACCAGAACCATGTGGGATGAAATAATTTTTGATAAACCTAACAAATCAAAACAAATCATGACAGATTTTTTTATGGTGTATATCATTAATAGGGAACACAAAGGCTTACGTGCACCAGCACATACAGTAAGTAGGATACATGCTGCTTTCAATCAATCTTAAGAATAGATAGTAAAACATATGAAGCCTTTTTCATTAAAGAAAATGTATTGATAGATATGAGTCTATGTTTTTTTTTTTCCCAGGATCTCCAGGATGGCTGTGGAAACAAAAAATGTGCAGTTTTCATAATATATTATATGTTACTCATGTACTGGACATGTACTGTAAGGATGTAACTCATGGAAAAGATGTCCAAAAGGATCTGAAGATATTGTAGTTTTAGGATTTTTGTTATTGATAAAATGTCCGTTAGTTATAGTTGTGTGGCATAACTGGGGTTGTCATATGTTTTTAACATTACTTTATATAAAATATACAGGAGTAGTTTGGTGCTGAACTGATTTTGTAGCTTTTTTCATTCACAATAGGGATGATCTTGTTTGTCCCAAAGATTCCCATTCGTGACTTTGAAATGAAAGTAAATTAGGCATTCTGGGTTCTTTCCCAATAGTCATACACTTCCTGGTTTTTAGACATAAAAGAGAAAGTGAAACAAAAAAAAAAACGTACGTACAAGCAAAACAGAAACATTAGTTCATCAGTAAGTGTGTAGCTCATAAAGGTCTCAGAATGGCGTCTAAACGGCCCTTCTCTGAGGAAGACTTTACCTGCCCTGTCTGTTGTGATGTATTTAAAGAACCTGTGCTCCTGTCGTGCGGTCACAGTGTGTGCAGAAGCTGCGTTCACCGATACTGGGACACCAAAGGCTGCCAAGAGTGTCCTTTTTGTAGGAAGCGATCTGAAATAAGCCCTACTGTCAACCTGGCTCTGAAGAACCTGTGTCAGACCTTCCTGGAGGTCCAAGAAGATCCAGAGACACTATGCGACATTCACAGAAAGAAACTGAAGCTCTTCTGTGTGACTGACAGACATGCTGCATGCTTGGAATGCAAAGATTCAAATAAACACTCACAACACTGCTTTATTCCTGTCGACGAAGCAGTTACGGAACTAAAGGTAAACTTTACACATGCTAAAGTCAAATTAAGTACAAATTAAGTTTTTGCCAAATGCTTCAACAATGACAAAAGTCCTAAAGGCTAACCATAACCCTAATTTTGAAATTGACCGCCAAATGGTCATTGCTGTGTAAAATCTTTTTATCCTTAATTGTATTTCAGTGTACACCTAAAAACAGTGCTTATATATATATGTCACACCACCCAGGATGGGTCTTGTTGTTCTACTGTTGTGTTTTCCAACCATCCTATACTGTTGTTTGCATTGCCATAGTTTATTCATTTCTAAGCTTGTTACTCAAGGTTGGACACAGATTTGTGTTTCAACAACTCAAAGCGATTCAATGCCAGAGCGTTACTGTGCATCATTAAAAACATGAATATAATTGCTATTAAATAGCATCTTACTATTAAAAGTGTAATTAATATAAACCAGATATATCCACAGCCTTCCTTGCGATTCTCCATTGTCATCATCATAAATGCTATTGATAGTCAACCTTATTACAGCAAAACTGCAATAATATAAAACATTTCTTAATTGGTTTTGGTCAAGTTTGTTCTTAATTTCAGCTCATTTTTTCATTAAAAAAAATGAAATCATTTGCATTTAGAATAAATAATGTATTCTTTTTTCAATAGGATGTTTTTTCGAGCGCACTGAATGCCTTGAAAATGAAAATTCAATGCCTCCAAAATGCCCAGGCTCATTTTCACCAAAATATAGATCACATAAAGGTGAGAATGGCAAACCATTTTACTTTATCATCAAACTTAATTAGGATATTATATGATTTGATAATTTATAAAAGTGTGCACAAAAGATAACTTTTCATCGATAATATATATGGTTCTGGTGGAATTCCTGCCAAAAACACCCAATAATGACAATAATTTACTTTTATTTAATTAATTTTAAGTAACTTGTATTATGCAGGGTTTATTTGTGCAGAAGTTTGGTTTTTTTACTAAAATTAATATTAGTGTCTATTATTTTAGGATTTATAAATAGGTGTGTGTCTGGCTAACTTGAACTTGTGTTAATCATCTCAGCAACAGACAGTGTATATAAAGAATCAAATAAAGGAGGAGTTTACCAAACTTCGGCAGTTTCTGCGAAAGGAGAATAGAGCCATGATGGCTCAGTTGAATAAGGAGGAAAAACAGAAGACAAAGAGTCTGGAAAGCAAAATAGAACAAATCAATCAAGAACTGCAGTCACTGTGTGGCACTATTAGTGATATAAGCAATCAAATGGGAGTAGAAGACACAAAATTCCTGAAGGTTAGGCTTCCTTTCTGTCTCTCATTTATTCATCAATTTTATCTATCCTAATTTTTTATCCTTTTATTTAATACATTTTGGTTATGAATTGAATAAATTATAGTCATGGTCATAATTTGTTTATTAATCATAAGCATTTCTTTTTTACAGAGCTTTGAGAAGACTTTGGTGAAGTGAGTTGGATTTGACTTCCTTTTTGCTTTTGTTTCTGTTACACTTTTTTTCCATTTAAAAACAACCTTAAAAAATAAATGATACAGTCTTTTGACATTTTTAGACAGAAGACATCACAAATTTAAAATATCTGTCTATGTTATGGCTACTGATTACTGCTGAAGCTAATTTGTAACCAATGAGATGCAACTATATACAGTATATTTTTAAGCATAAAGATTTTAAGAACCAGATGTTATTAAAAAAAACTCACATTCTGGCATTTGGTATCAAGATAATTGCATCTTTTTTGTTTTTCATTTAGAGCCGATTACAAAGGGTCTGATTTAAAAGTGGCTTCAGGTGAAGTTATCAATGTTGCAATGTACGTAGGAAATCTGCAGTTCAAACTCTGGAGCAAAATGCAGAGCATCATTGAATACAGTAAGTCCTTTTTTTTTTAAAAGCCATTTGATAACTGGACACACGTTGTTTTCATTTATTCGAGAACTTTATACATTTATTTGAAAGATTCTGAATTGATTTGAGAACGGTAATGTTTCTGGTGTGGTAGCAGCTAGAATGATTTAATAGACTGGGCCACTAATTGTTATTTGCCTCCCCAGCTCCTGTTGTTTTGGACCCAAACACAGCTCACCCACAACTTGTCCTGTCTGCAGACCTGACCAGTGTGAGAGACAGTGATGATGATTGTGAGGTCAAGGCTAACAAGCCTAGCCCACCGGTTTTGTACACTCCTGGATGGTTTAAGAGTTTGTGTGTGTTGGGCTCTGAGGGCTTTTCTTCAGGGCTGCACTGCTGGGATGTTGATGTAGGAAGCAACACCTTCTGGATGCTTGGTGTTACCAATGAGACTGTGCAACAGAAAAACACCAGTGTATTTCCAAGAGGAGCATGGGGTATTAGGTATGATGGGCAAAAGCTGTGTGCTCGATCCCCTGTAGAAATGTACACTCCCCTCACTTTGGCTGTCAAACCCCGAGTGGTCAGAATTCGTCTGGACATGGATTTGGATGAAGTGTGGTTCATAGATCCTGTCAGTAATGTTATTATTTACATGTTCTCGCACCACTTTACTGAGAAGGTTTTTCCATTCTTTCAAAGCATGTGCAGTCACTCTCCTCTGAAGATCATTCCTCTCCAGCATTTGGTGGTGTTAGGAGACATTCCGTAATGCAATAAGTGCCAGTTCCTAACATTTGTGACTATAGTAGAGTTATATAAAGTTGTAATGTATTTATTGTGTTGTAGCAGCATGAAAAATGTGAATCACTTTAGGCTATATTCTGATACATGTGGTAGCTCAGTGGTTAAGACGTCAGACTTCCAATTGAAAGGTTATACGTTCAAATCCTAACACCACCAAGCTGCTACTCCTGGGCCCTTGACCAAGGCTCTCAACTCTTAACTATTATTTGCATAAAATGCGATAATTGTCATCCTGGGTAAGGGTACCTGCTGTAAAAGTTTTGCTTCTTAAACTTTCACAGCTACGGTTGCAACATGATTGATCTGTATAATATAAAATTGTGTGTCGATTGTTTGCTCACAATTTAGACATAATACTGATGCACTTTAAAATGTTCCTCTTCTACATCTTTTGCTATAACAGTTTCACTTTAAAAAGTTTGCGTTGTTAGTCATAACCTTGCTCAGGTGACCGCTTTCAGGTATTCACCCTGCTTTTCCCGTATTCATTTTCTATTTGTGTTTGTGCCTTGTGCAAAATATTATGCCAAGGGTTTTTCCAACCTGACAGAAGTAGGGGTGTCAAATGACATTTGATAAAAACGTCTCTGTCACTTTCTGGCATCTCACAGTGTGAGCAACATTTTAATGTCTATGGTTATAATAAAGCCATTAAATTTGTTTATAAGGCATGACTGGTTTTTGTCGGTGCCATGACCACTATCAAAATAATGGGATCAGGCCTTAAAAAGGCCTGTTTGATCTAGTTATGATGTTTACAACTGGACTGTCTTTGAGAACAGCAGTAATGCACTTTGGCTTTATTATTTTTGCTTTACATATAAGTTTAGTCTAGTTGAGTAGTTGAAGCCACATATAAGAGATGAGAGACAATGGATGATATTTACATTTACATAACATTTGTGGTATTTAGCATACGCCCTTGTCTAGAGCGACGTACAAAAGTGCATTGAGTTTCTACCAATGAATAAATCTACACTGGTACGCCAGATTACAATTTAAGATAAATCAGCCCACAACTCTGTTGAGAGTTTGTTTTTCTGTTTGTTTTTTTTAACAAAGCAAACTTGGAATGTGTTAGTTTAAGTGTTTCAGGAAGATAGATTGAAGATTGAATAGAATTTAGAATAGAATAGCCTTTATTTGTCACATATACATTACAGCACAGTGAAATTTGTTCTTCGCATATCCCAGCTTGCTCGGAAGCTGGGGTCAGAGCGCAGGGTCAGCCATGATACGGTGCCCCTGGAGCACAGAGGGTTAAGGGCCTTGCTCAAGGGCCCAAGAGTGGCAGCTTGGCGATACCGGGGCTTGAAACCCCGACCTTCCGATCAGTAATCCAGGGCTAGGTATAGCCAGGGACTTAGCTGTTTAGACATCTATAAGAAGTTCATTCCACCACTTCGGTGCCAGAACAGAGAGGAGCAGTATAAGTATTGAAGTATACTTACCTCTTACTCCGATAGAAGGTGGTACCAGCGTGGTACAGTGCAAAATGAGATGAGGTCTCTGAGGTAGGAGGGTGCTGGTCCATTTTTGGCCTTGTAGGCAAGCATCAGTGTTTTGAATTTGATATGTGCAGCTACTTAAAGCTAGTGAAGGGAGCGATAGTGGGGTGGTGGGCAGGTTGAACACAAGTCACGCAGCTGTGTTTTGGATTATTTGCAGTGGGCGAATAGTGTTCAGAGGTAGACCTTCCAGCAGAGAGTTGCAGTAATCCAGTCGCAAAATGACAAGAGACTGAACAAGCACCTGGGCAGCCCGTGTGGACAGAAATGGTCGAATGTTTTGTATGTTGTAGAGAAGAAATCGACAAGAACAATGCGATTCTCTCTAGGGACTAATTCGCCAAATATTAACTGTGGGATGCCAATAATATTGAAACCAGTGCTTTGCACAAAAACAAATGCACTGCTATATGCTGTATTTTTTTTTTTTACATATATTTTTTACGCACATTTTGCACATATACAAATGTTTCATATGCAGGCTGTATAATATGTATGATGTATGTTTTTATCCACACTTCTGAGAATAAGCTTGTTTCCAGGTGTGTTCAAATAACGTTTAGCAATGAAGCAGAATAAAGAAAAGAAATGTTTCATAGAAAGAATTAATTCACAGCTCCCAGGGCAAGGTAAAGTTAAATGAGCTATGATGAGAAGTAACTAGATATGTAGCTTATATATGTATTATTTCCTTTATGCCACTTTTTTTTGTCTATTTCTGTTAAACAATTCAGAAAATTGTATAATTGCAGATTGCAATTGCAATTAGTTGCAATTAATTGCAAATAGTTGCAATTATGCAATTGCAGAAAAAAATTGTAATATGATATGGATTGTAGTCAGGGCTAGATGGTGCAAACGATGGACGGGGGAAAATTAAACACATTTTAAAATTTACAAAAAAAAAAAAATACAAAATAAAAATACAAAATACAAATTTGAGGTTAACATTTAAAGCTTGGCAGGATGTATGATTAGCTTCGTTCACAAAACGACCCATTACTGCTGCTGTTGTATTATTATAATTTTCAATAGAAGTAGTAAATTTCTGCACTAATATTTTTCTCGTTTTTTTCTCTAACACTTCTCAGAAACAGTTCTTTGACGTGCCATTGGGGTAAAACAGGTGTTACACCAGATTCTGTGACCATCGTATGTTGTGACCATAGAGGGCGCTGTTGCTAAAATGCAGCTTAAAATAGATGGTCTAGAGAAGTTCGCTACGCAAACAGCGTAAATGCAAACATCGGCGTCCACTGTTCATTAAATGTTGTTGCGAGAACGCGCCTAGTGCACGTTACCGTGCACGTTACCTTGAACGCGCGTGCAGAACAGAGCCGTCGTGCTGCAAAGAAACAGTTGCATGCGCCATAACTGTTCATAAAAGACTGATTTACAGTACTTTAAAAAAATGTTAACATAATGAATAAAATAAAAAAAAATACATACAATACATGACATTTTATTAGCCTTGATAAATAAATAACATTCAGAGTGGTTTAAAAAAAAAAAAGCAGTCATGAAAATAGAGGAAGCATTTAAATGAAGTACTGTAAAATAGTCTTTTATGAACAGTTCATGGCGCGTGCAACTGTTTCTTTGCAGCACGACGCCACTGTTCTCCACGCGCGTTCAAGGTAACGTGCACGGCGCTAGGCGCGTTCCCGCAACATTTCATGAACGGTGGACGCCGAGGTTTGCATTTACGTTGTTTGCGTAGCGAACTTCTCTAGACGATCTATTTTAAGCTGTATTTTAGCAACAGCGTCCTCTATGGTCATAACATACGATGGTCACAGAATCTGGTATAACACCGGAATTCAT
This sequence comes from Silurus glanis, assembly GCA_014706435.1. Taxonomy (NCBI): domain Eukaryota; kingdom Metazoa; phylum Chordata; class Actinopteri; order Siluriformes; family Siluridae; genus Silurus; species Silurus glanis. The sequence goes on from JAAIIK010000023.1 coordinate 4,144,025, forward strand.
ATGACTAAACCCGGAACTGAGAAGAGGAATCGTTTTCTGGCAACCCTGTTTCCAACAGAAAGTAAAGGTAGAGGCGCAGCGCATGAACAAGAAACTGGAATAAGAAATATTTTGTTGAGGTTTTCTGGTTAAAGCTGGTCAGGAGGTGTGTAGCTCATGAGGCTCTCACTATGGCGAATAAACGTGTTTTCTCGGAGGAAGACTTCACGTGTCCTGTGTGCTGCGACGTCTTTAAGGAGCCCGTGCTCCTGTCGTGCGGTCACAGCGCGTGCAGAAGCTGCGTTCACCGCTACTGGGACACCAAAGGCTACAGAGAGTGTCCTCTTTGTAGGAAGCGATCCACGATAGGCCCTATTGCTAACCTGGCTCTGAAGAACCTGTGTCAGACCTTCCTGGAGGTCCGAGGAGATCCCGAGACACTCTGCGACATCCACGCGGAGAAGCTGAAGCTCTTCTGTGTGAATGACGGACACGCTGCGTGCTTAATATGTAGAGATTCTAGCAAACACCTGCAGCACCGGTTTATCCCTGTCGACGAAGCAGCTTCTGAACAAAAAGTGAGCTCCTTAACCATCTCATTGTCACTCACCAACCATCTCATTCTATTTCCGTAACTATCTCAAGCTCATTCACTAAACATCTCACTCACTAACCATCTCACTGTCACTCCTTATACTTAATCATCTCAGTCCCACTCCTTATCCATCTCACTGTCACTCCTTAAGCATCTCACTCACCAACCATCTCATTCTCACTCACCAACCATCTCATTCT
>JAAIIK010000023.1:4144808-4169808 GCA_014706435.1 Silurus glanis
TTCTCACTCACCAACCATCTCATTCTCACTCATAACCATCTCATTCTTACTCATAACCATCTCATTCTCATTTACTAACCATCTCACTCCTTAAACACCTCATTCTTACAATTTAATCATCTCTCTCTTGCTGCTTATCCAATATCAAGTCAAGTCAAGAAGCATTTATTGTCATTTCAAACATATATAGCTAGTAAATGAGACAACGTTTCTCCAGAACCATAGTGCTACATCACACAACATAGAGCTACGTAACACACACACAGAGAGAGAGAGAGGACTAAAGTAAGTTGTCCTGGCTACACAAAGTGCATCATGTGCAAACAGTGCAACACAAAAGACAATGCAAGTCAGTGTAGGACAGATACACGAAACATCATAACGCCGAGCAGTATACCTACTGTATAACATGTTCTCCAGTACATTCTTACAACTTAACCATGCCACTAACACTCACTAGCCATCTTTCTGTCACCCCCTAACCATCTCACCCCCTAACCATCTCACTCTCACTCCCTAACCATCTCACCCCCTAACCATCTCACCCCCTAACCATCTCACTCCCTAACCATCTCACTCCCCAACCATCTCACTCCCCAACCATCTCACTCCCTAACCATCTCATTCACTAACCATCTCACTCCTTAACCACATCACTCTCAATCCTTAACCATCCCACTCTCACTCCTTAAACATCTCGCTCTTACTCATTAATCATTTTCATCCCCAAGGATTTTGACACACAGTATGTACATGAAAAGGGGGCTTATTGTTTTATTTAAGTTTCTAATATTATTTTTAGTAAAATACCTTTAGTTTTTAACTGTTTTTCTTTTTCAGGAATATTTTTGGTGTTTATTTGATGCATCAATAAAATGAATTCACCTGCTATGGAATGAAATTGTGCATTTCTGATTTCAGGAAATTCTTAAAAGTGCAGTGAATACACTGACACTGAAAAAGAAGAGCCTTCAGGGGGCCAAGGTTAACTTTCATCAGAATGTAAATCACATACAGGTGAGAACAGCTAGAATAGATGAGTTAGACTATAGCTATTTAAAGCTAATAATATCCTATAACCTGATTATATTAAATTACAGTATCCTTGGTTTTATACTAGGATCTTTCTAATATTGGTTGACAGATCAATTCAGACAGTATTTGATTTTTAAAGCATTGGTGGAAATCTAGAATACACAGCAATAAAAAAATGATACAGAATTGTACGAGTACCTTTTTTTTTTTTAAAACATATATTGGGTGCATGTCTGACTGACTGATACTTGTGTTATTCATATCAGCAACAGGCTCAGTACATGAAGACGCAGATTAATGAGGAGTTTACGAAGCTTACGCATTTTTTGCAAGAGGAAAAAGCAGCCATGATGACTAAACTGGACGTAGAAGTGAAGCACAAAACTGAGACTCTAAAAACCAAATTAGAAAAAATTCAACAAGAGATATTGTCTCTGTCCAAATCTATTGAAGCATTGAAAGTGCAATTACATTCTGAAGACATCAGATTTCTGAAGGTCAGAATATATTTCTTCTATTGTATTTTCTGACTCATCCCTCTTTATTTTTCTCACAAAAATCATGGGAACATTGAATGAGTGAGATATCAATGAATAAGTGGTGTTGGTCAAAATGTTCTGCAGGAATCAGTGGTATTGGTCAAACCTGCTTCAGGATTATGTGAGATTGGTCAAAACCTTCTGCTGAAATATAGGGGATTGGTCAGAACTTGCTGCAGGAATAAGTGGGATTGGTCAAAGATTTCTGCAGGAATATGTTCGATGGGTCAAAACTTTCTGCTTCAATAAGTGGGATTGGTCATAGTTTTCTGCAGGAACAAGTGGGATTTGGATTCAAAAGCATCTTGTGTGCACCTTTTAATCTAATTGTTTTTTCTGTTTATTTATTGTAGAATTTTGAGAAAAATCTGGCAAAGTAAGTCACATTTCTCTTCGCTCCTGATTTAAGTACTTTTATAATCATGCTTCTGTCACAGCAGATACAAACATTCAACTTTTCTATTGCAACTTATTAAAGAACATTTTTATGTCACTTCATAAAATTAAGATGCTATTGTATGTATTTTTGTTGATGGATATAAACCCAAAATTAAATCTGGTATCTGGATTATGGGAGCCCTAACTCATTTTTTTTTTTTTTTTTTTTTTAGAGCTCAGTACAACGATTTAGATGTAAATATTTCTTCATTCGAAGTGATCAGTGTTGCAAAGTACCTGGGCAATTTGCAGTTTCAAGTCTGGAACAAAATGCAGAGCTTCATCAAATACAGTGAGATTTCTTTCCATACATTTTATTCATGAAAATGTGCACATTCAGCATCTAGAAATGAAACATTGGCTCATATGTCAGATTTTACATCTCGTATATGTACACAAATTATGATTTTGATTTTTTTTTTCCAGCTCCTGTTGTCTTGGACCCAAACACAGCTCACTCGCAGCTCATCCTGTCCCCGGATCTGACCAGTGTGAGAGACATTGATGATGACCATGAAGACCAGGCTGATATGAAAAACAGACCACCAGTATTGGACACTCCTGAGAGGTTTAAGAGTTTGTGTGTGCTGGGCTCCGAGGGCTTCTCTTCGGGGCTGCACTGCTGGGACGTTGAGGTGGGAAACAGCACCTTCTGGATGATTGGAGTAACCACGGAGTCTGGACAGAGAAAAGAATGCAATGTTTTTCCCACCGGAGCTTGGGGTATTGGGTATGATGACCAAAAGCTGTGTGCTCGGTCCCCTTTAGAAGTATATACTCCTCTGTCCTTGGCTGCCAAACTTGAGACCATCAGAATCCGTCTGGACATGGATTTAGGGGAGGTGTGGTTCTTAGATCCTTCCAGCGATGCCGTTATCCACATGTTCTCGCACCACTTTACAGAGAAGGTCTTTCCAATCTTCCACAGCATGTGCAGTTTCTCTCCACTGAAGATCAGGCCTCTCCAGCCTTTTGTGGTGCTGAGAAAGCTGCCTTAGTGTTCTTAATAAATTTTTGGAACAAAAGTATTGGGAAACCTGAATTTCCAGCCATATGTGGTTCCTCCTCAAACTGTTACCACAGAGTTCATTGGAGTGCATTAAATTTGACTTTCACTTGAATTAGGAGACCCAAACTTTTTCCAGCATGACAATGTCTCTGTGCATAAAGCCAGCTCAATAAAGATATACTTTAAATGGGTTGGAGTGGAGGATCTTGAGTGGCCTGGTATAGAGTTCTGACTTTAACCCTTTTGAACACCTTTAGGGTGAATTGGAACACTGACTGTACCCCAGGCCTCCTTACCTGGATTTAGGGGAGGTGTGTCAGTACCTGACTTTCCTAACACAATTGTAGCTGAATTAGCATATATCTGCACAAGCACATTTCAAATGGAACATCTAAGAATAGTGGAGGTTATTATAACAGCTGCATTCCCTTAAGGAAATGTTCACATTCTTTCCCACACATATTTTACACTTGGCAATACACAAAGTATTTTCAATTAAATTAATTTTTATTTGTATAGCACTTTTAACAATGGACATTGTCTCAAAGCAGCTTTACACAGATAATGAGGTACGAAAGAATCAATAAGATTGTTCTTTATAAGTGTACCTTTATTCCTAATGAGCAAAGCCGGTGGTGACTGTGGCAAGGACAAACTCCCTTAGATGGCATAAGGAAGAAACCTTAAGAAGAACCAGACTCAATAGAGAACCCAAATGTAAATGTAACATTTTTGATTACTTACTTTAAATTTGAACTCTTCATATATCTCTCAGACTCCTCAGTAAATATCTCAGTTGGCTTTGATTTAGACAGAAGGTGCTTCCAAAACTGTGGTTGTTGCATCATTGATTCCTCGGTCCGCCAACTTTCATCACATGACCCAAAGATAATTTGAAATCTGCCATCTTTGAAGACATATTGATTCTCAAATAATAAGAAGAACTATAGATATAAATAACAATAATCCTTGAATAAATGAACAATAGATAAGCAATGTGGTTTTAAGTATTGTTATGTACAGAAAGATAATTTTCAATTTTAATTTGTTTTAATTGATGTTTTGCTGAGTATGCAGACCTCAGTGCTTTCAAGAGGAAGACATTTAATTTGCCACAATAATTAACTGCAAGTAACTGTGCAGGAGTGATGTAATGTGCATATGGACACATGGCGTGAGTTCAGTAACTGAGTTTAAAAGGTTTTAATGCCAATTTCATTAGGAGGCACACCAAATGTCCAGGGCCAGTGACAAAATACGCATCCCGTCAATTAAAAATACTCAGTTGCCTTCCAAACTGTACATTTGTTCATGTTGCAATTGCTGTGTCATTGTACACTTTATATGGTCATGGCACAATTTGGCAATCTAGCTTGGTTAGCATTAGACTGAACCACTAATAAATGTTTAGGGTGCAAATATATCATATATATATATATATATATATATATATATATATAAAACTCAGAATGAAGTTATAAACCTATAAAACCACTGTATCAAAATGGTAAATCGTGATTTGATTCCCATTAAACATGCTTTACTTCATATAGAGCTACTGTGTGCTTTTTGATGTCTTGCTGCTGATATATTCCGACTGATGAGCCCTCACTGACCTGAAAATAAACTCTGAATGTTTGATAGATCACATTAGCAGATGGGCTGCTCACTTTACGACCGACATGAGTCAGCTGCCCTGGGTCACACAGCATAGACTTGATATCCAGAATACTGTATCATCAGAACAGCAGTGTGTTTTGACCTGCATCAAGAACAAGCAAAAAACGGATTTTCAGCTTCCTTTCTTTGCTTAGGAATTATCCTGTGCCAGGTGCCACAACATTTAAAAGGATCCAGTTTTCCTGTGTTGTGGTCACAATGTCTGCAAAGTCTGTTTAGATCAGTACTGGAAGTATATGGGGGCTCAGGCATGTCCTGTTTGCCGAGAGAAAACCGACGTGGCTTCTCCATGTAATTATGTTCTGAGGGATTTGTGCGAGGTTGCGTTTCAGGTAGGGATGAATGAGAAAGCTTTAGCAGGTTCGACATCACTCTGTAAGTCTGCACAGTGAGAAATTCAAACTGTACTGCCTAGAAGATGAACAACACCTGCGTGTGGCATGTCGCACATCAAAAACACGTGAAAATCATTAATGTTGCGCTGTAGATACTGTGGCACATGAGCATAAGGTGAGACAATTGGAAATGAATACAGAGATGTCATTTGTGTTACAAAGATCTAATACGTGTGTATATTTTTTAAAGGGATGCATTCAAGTTATATACATGTAGAAATTTATTACTAAAATTGTGCTAGTTCATTCTGAGGCCTGAAAATATTCAGCCCCGAAATGAAACTACAGGCTTAAGTTGGACTAGAGTTATGTACACAGATGGCATTTACCAAAAACAGAGTGTCAGTTACAGGAGAGTCTGTCTTTGGATTTAAGACCACCTCTTGCATGATTAACCACAATATGTCATGATTAAATGTATTTAAAACAAAAATTTTGCACCTTAAAAAATGTGGAATATCATATTTCAGGCTAATAATAAATATGTAAACTTGATGCTGTGAATTAAAAATTATTAAGCAATAATAATTTATGAAAAATTCTTTATGAATAGCAGTATTTATTTTAAATTTTAATTAAATTTATTTGTTTTGCACACAACACAACTTGACTTTAGACCTGTTCTTTTTATTTAAAGATTGGATTTAACACATTGAAAAAAATCTTCAATTATACTGTAATGTAATAATTGTGTAGCTTGTTTTTGTTGGATGTATACATTCTAATCTACTTCATGATTAGATTTGAAAAATTAACCAACCAACCAAAAAAACGACAAGCAGTACAAAGTACATTTAATGGAATACAAATTCGAGGGTACCAATGTTTGAATTTATTCCAGAAGGATCTGCAAACTGCACTCAGGCACTTACAAAACATGCGTCATGTCCTCAAGAAGATCAAATCAAATTATGACCAAAATAGCAAAATGTATTAAGGTGAGTCAAAAACATGTATAATGTTCTTTTAATGAAACGTGATTCGTTCTACTTAATCTGAGGTTTGATTGTTTTAGAATCAGACCAAGAAAACAGAGCGGCAGATAAAGAAGGAGTTTGAGGAGCTTCACTGGTTTCTTCAGGATGAAGAAGCATCCAGATTAAGCTTCTCTAAAACAGGAAGAGGAGCAGAAAAGTCAGATGGTTAAACAGAAGAGTGAAGAGATACAACTATTGATATCATATTCTTCCTATGTTCTCAATATGATGAAAGAGGAAATGGGAAGTGAGAATATCTCATTCATGCAGAATCAGAAAATCTTTATTTGTTTAAAACTTCATCACTGCATTTCAAATGCCTTCATTTTATAGTTTTAAAGTATTCCTAATATTTCTAAGATAGTAGAAGATTGTAATAATGAATAATTTATTTGTTCAGTTTTATTAATAGTATAGTGCTTGTGAAACACAGTGGAAACACAGTCTTTTATTATTTTTGAGAGACACATGGTTCTTTTGTGAATATGAAACAAACGAGGCAATTTAAAGGTAAGATTTACTTTGACCAAGCAAAAATATAAATGTACAAATGTTAAGCTTTAATGAAAAATTCTTCCTTAGCATAAATCTCATGGGGGGACACACTAAGCATTCAGTTTGTTTCTCCAGTTTGTTTCTCCATACGTTCAACCTGCCAACCCTGGAGATTTCATAGTGATCTATAGGAAGGTTCTATATGATTTAGGGTCAGTAACTGGGCAGGACATTCAATGATAGAGAACACACTGTTTGCTCTAACACTTACAGAGCTTGGACGTATGCTTTGGATCATTGTCTTGTTGTATGGTGACGTCGGTTACAATGAGCCACAATCCAGATGGAATTGCATGATGTTGAAGTATGGAATAGTAGCCATGTTGGATCAGTATTCTTTTCATTAATGGAATAAGTCTCTAACAGTCCCTGCTCCAAAACAAACCAAATTATTAAACTTTTACCTCCATGTTTGATTGTGAGGGTGAGGCAGTCTGCTAACATCTTCTCTCCTGTTCTCCGTCTTACATAAGTTCTTCAAAAATCTCACATTTGGACTCATTTGTCCAAAGAACTTTCACAATCGCTGTCGAATTCTTGTGTGTTTTAGCTTTTTACATAGTTTATTGCATATAAACAAAAGGAACATTCACGCGGCTCAAAAATCATAAAAGACTACATGCACTATGTTTTTTTGTCTACTTTTTTTTGGGGGGGATTTTTTTTTGTCCTATCAATTACATTTCCAGCTTGTGAACTTTTCTCTATAGAACCAGTTAAGTCACTGACTCCTGAATGCTGAATTCTCATAGCAGAGCTCAGTTCTCCTGGCAGGAACCACAAATGTTTTCAGGAGCGTTGATAGATGAGGAAAAACACCTGGGGAACCTGATGTTCAGAGTATGGAAAAGAGACACGAGATTGTTCAGTACAGTGAGTTTCTAAAAAAAAAATTTTGAGTATTATTTTTTTTATGAGAGCTACGTAAAACACAGATTTTAGCATGTGTTCATGGATCTTTGTTCTGTCGCTTTCTCCTCAACATCTCCTCTGTGATTTTGGATCCGAACACAGCCCATCCCGAACTGACCCTCCAGCGTGGTCATGGAACACAACAGCTCCCAAATAATCCAGAAAGATTTGACCAGTCTTACTGTGTTGTAGGATCTGAAGCATTTACCTCAGGCGTCCTTAGCTGGGATGTTGAGGTCACTGATATTCCTGATTGGGAGGTTGGCGTGAGAACCGCACATATGCTAAGGACCGGAAAAACTGACTTGGATCGTGAAACCTGAAGTGTCAAGGCTTCTCATGGTGAACACCTGGCACAGTTTTGAACACTGAGAGCCTTTCAACTTTATCCTAAAGAGAGTCTACAGAGGTTTAGGGTTTGACTGGACTGGGACAGAGGAGCGCTGGAATTCTCTGACCCTGTTACTGACACACACCCGTTTACTTTCAGCCTTCATTTACTCAGGGAGTCTTTCCTTTCTTCAATACTCCATGCAAAAAGTCAGTCATGAGGATATTGCCAGTGTATATTGATTTTACAATGAATATAAAAACAGGTTAGAGACTTGAGGTAAGTAGCTGAAGCAATAATACAATGTATTTCTAGTTTATATAGGTGGAGTATAATATGCAGCATAGAATATGACATTTCCAGAGAAAAAGTGAAATGAAATTGTCTTTTATTATCAATGTGAATAGATTGCTTATGAGGTTGGAGATGAAAGCACAGGAGAAATGATTGATGCTTGACACAATGATCAACCAAAGAAAAATATATTAAACAATTATACATAATGTACTATTATTAGAGGGATATTACTTCTGTAGGTCATGAAGCAGCATGTTTTCAATGTGCATATTAAAATGTAAAGATGTGTATATTTCAGAAGTATACAGTATCAGATAAAACACTGCAATAAAAAGGAAATTCTCAAACATGGACACAAGATGGCAGGCTTGTACCTTACATTTCTGGATGTATCCAAAATGTATTAGTATATAGTAGACAGCCTAAATATTTAGCAAAACATGCTAAACTATGATTATTAAACCTTTTTTTTTTTTTTTTTATCTTTATCAGCACAAGTGTATTATGTGGTAAAGAAACCCATTCAGAAAAGTGACTCTTTTAAAAACCCAACACTTTTAAATCTGTAAGTGCCCAGTGCAGACAGATTATTTAATTGAGAAAAAAAGGGATAAAAAAAAAAGGCATTCTAAGAACAACTAGAATAAACAGTGGCACTGGAGTTTTCGTGATATGTGAAGAAATTTGCATTAGTGAAGAGCGCAATAATGATGCATACTCTAACCAATTTTATGTTAAATTAATATTACAAAATAGGAAAGATAATGCAATTGTTATCCCTTATGTCCTCCATTACCAAGATCAGTGCAGCACACAACTGCTAAATTCTCACAGCACTAATGATAAAAAGAAAAAGTGCCTTAGGCCCGGTTCACACCAGGCACTATTGTAAGTAGTCAGTGCTAAATACAGATGTGAATGGAATCCCAATTGACTTCAACATGTTTAGTGATCGGATCATTCGGACTTAATTCAAAGATGGTTCTGGGGGCATATGAGAACATAACATTTGTCGTGAAAAAATGCAAAAACATTTGGCTATCACTGTACGCTGTTCATGACCAGGATAATGGATTAAGGTAATGCTATGACAATGGAGAAAATTTCCTAGCTTCTTTTCATATCTCATATCACGTTCACAATTAATTTTTTTACAAAATTAAAACAGTCTACGACATAGGATTTGCCATGTTCTGTTGATAGCTGTTAATACCAGGATTGAACAGGGCCTTAGAGATTCAATATTTCTGGTAGATATGTAGGCATATTGTAATGGACACCATTCAGCCATAATAATGAATTACTTGAGTATTCCATTACACTAGCACCTGTCAAGAGATGGGACATACTGGTCTTATCAAGTCAGCTTTCATAGTTGATATGTTGGATGAAGGAAAAATGGCCAAGCATATGGATTTAAGCAACTTTGACGAGTGATACGCAAGTGATTGGGTCAGAGCATTTAAAAAACTACAGGTCTTGTGGGGTGAGAAAGGACAACCAGTAAACCAGGGCATCTGATGATCACTGAACAAAGATTTTCTGGTCTGACCCTACAGATAAGCCACTGTACTAGAAATTATGGCAGCACAAGGGTGACTTAAACCCAGTCTCAGGCCATGCATTTCACACCTAGGCTTTCAGTGATGTCCACCTCTAAATATCATCATTATGATGAAACGGTGATAGAACCCATCAATATTTTACAGAAACCCATTACAATGGAGTGGTGCATCACAGACAGGTATCTCATGCAGTGGGAATGAATGCCATTACTAAAGCAAGAAACCCAATTAACACAATTCAACAAGTCTCTTTTCACTGCAGCCACAGCTGCACCAAATACATTATTACCCCTGGTTTTCTGTGCATTTTTATGCATTTTTTTCATGCATTACGTTTTTTCTGTGTTTGAAATGTGAAATTAAGGCAAATTGTGTTTTTGTGCAAATTTTCAGGAAAAAGTTTAACAAATGTTTTGAACTGTTTTGAATGACCCTTTTCCCATAATGTCCAGCTGAAAGCTCAGTCTTGTAAATGTTAGTTAGCTAGTAAATCCACACAAATATACTTGAGCTTGTGCAGTTTGCTACAGATGCGAATTGCGAGCTCTGACTAGTTCTAGCTCTCTGACCGTCCAATCAAAGGGCTTGAAAATGTTGATGTGATTGGACACCTTCTAGAGGGCCTAAGAGTGGGCAGATTGCAATCTTAGGAGTTTACGCAAGGGGGTGATCCTGAAAGGCTTTCGGCATGTATACCCTTGGCCTTGGCGACACTGATTAAAAAAGAAACCGTACCCTTAACTTGCACTTAAAGAAACACTATGCAATAAGGAGAATAGACTGGAATAATTGAGTACATATTCTTTGACAATAAATATGTAAAAGTCGTAAGCCAGTAACTGATAGAGTTTAGACCAGGAGAGAAGGTCTTGATTGCCCTGACACCACTGTTTAGACCTGCGTAAACTGGACAGCTGGTTTTAATGTTTAATGTTTAATGTCTGTGATGATCACAAATGTTGAGCTCAGTAGCTCCTAGTTTTATAACCATAAAGACTGTAGAAGACTGTAGAAAGAACATTACTTATAATCTTATACTCCAGTACTCATGTTAGTTCTCACTCTCCAGTGTTCTGTATTGTTGAAAGATTTATGATCAAACTTTTGATGTCACCCAAATGAGGATGGGTTCCCCTTTTGAGTCTGGTTCCTCTCAAGGTTTCTTCCTCATAACATCTAAGGGAGTTTTTCCGTGCCACAGTCGACACGGCTTGCTCATCAGGGATAAATACACACCATTCACCTTGACTGTTGATTTCTGTAAAGCTGTCTGTTGTGAAAAGCGCTATAGAAATAAACTTGACTTGACTTAATGTTATGGCTGATCAATGTGAAAACTGCAATCTAGAAATGTAGGGATATAAGATCGAGGTTTCCTCCCCCTAAAAACAACCCAATAAGAGTGTCTGCTCTAGTCTTCCTGGTTGATGTGTCCTAGAGGAAAGGCGAGGAGAAGAAAGGGTTAAATCTGGTGGCGCTCTTACCCTCCCTTGAATCTTTGGGCATTTTTAAAACCAGGACGTCTCGTGTGGGATCAACAGCTTCAGGATGTCGGCTGATTTTTTGATCTGCAGCATCTGAGCAGGGATCCAAAACCGTCCTAAACGATGGATGACAGCAGCAACCTGAGCGGATGTTTTCTGCAGTAGAAACTGCGATCTGTTTCAAGAGATTTAGTTTTTTCGCTCTTTTTATTTGCGACGAGTTTCCATAATGCGCTGCTCGGAGATCAGCAGATCCGCCGTGATTGTGCTCTGTCTTTTGGGATGCAATATCTGGAAAGCGGTAACAGAAGCCTTCAGAGAAGATAGCGACTCCAAGGGTACGTGTATTAAAGGGGTTATTTTGCAGGAGGAAAGGAAAAGTTTTGGTCTGTGAGCGAGGTAAGGATGAGATAGTGGATGAGAGGTGCCCGGGATTCCCTCTGCGGGTGGGCTAATCCCAGCAACAATGCTAGCTCGCTTTGCTAATATACTGTCAGCTCCTAACACCACCAAAACGAACACCATATTTAACAACCGTTTCCACTTTAAAACAACCAGGTTCCACAATTATTGTTTATAAAAGTTTTATTTTGTTTTTTGCTTGAATATATTGCTTAGGTGCTGTTCTATCATCTGACTGTCCTGTCATTGCTCTACCATCCAATCTTCTTATCCCTATCTTATATATAAACAATATATTGATAGTATGTTTCTATTGTTTTCTAATATGATGAGCTGTTTAATTTAATAAACAGTTTGCAACTAATGTATCACAGATTCATGATTGGGGCAGAAATGCTTTGGTTTGATGTTTGTATTCAAACAAAGTACAGCAAATATGGATACATATTATGCAATTCATGATATATGGTATCATTCGTGTGTCGTGATTTAGGCCAGAAATTACCCATATTGATTATATTGATATAAGATCCATCTATTGGCTGATTACTTTTTCTTTTTAAATAAATGTAAAAAACAACAACAAATACAAAAAAATCTCACATGGCGTGAAAACACTGGATGCTTGGGCTTCATGTGGACCTACACTACAGGAGGTGTAAATGGGTTAAAAAGTCATGTTATAAAAAAGCGTTTAATATTACAAAAATTAATACTTTTATAAGTCAGATAAGTCAAATTTCTGTTATATTTATGTGAATACTGGGATGTTCCCCTCCCCCTCTTATTCCCAGGCATGTACTATCCACAGCCCACCAATTCATTTCAATTTCCCTGCCTTTCTCTCACTTTGGTACCCTTTTAGAGAGCTTTCCCACCCCAATTTACTTACTCCAAGTGGCATGCATGGAACCAGTCATCCAATCAATCTAATCAATGAGGGAAAAATCAATACACGATCAATATCTAAGTTGCTTCAGATTGGCCCGACGTTCCGGGTTGCCAGATTTCATTTATTGGGGGTTTCCATTTATTATAGAGAGACGCTTCAAGGTTGCAATATATGCACGCAAAATCAGTCTATAATTTGATACAATTTATAAAAAAAAAAAAAAAAAACTAATTCCGTATAATGATCGTGTGTAATTTAGATGCATATTACAGAAATGACAACTGGAACAATCTGGCAACCTCGGTGCGATTTTTTGATTCATATGAATTGCCGTTCATAGAATCCCCCCCCCCCCCCTACTTGACCACGCCTCCTGGCGGCAACTACTCTTCATGCCCCGCCCCCTGAGGACAACTGCAGCATGACTGTTTTTCATATAGAAAGTCAGGGGGAGACATTTCGATACAATAATTTCATACAATTTGCACATTTGTATTCTGGGATTAGATTATTTTTTTTTTTTTTTAATCTAAAAGGAATTATTGTCATTCCAACCCAGTGATGGCAAAAGATCACTCCTTTAATGTTAACCGTTTTAGTGCAACTGGACCTCACATCATATCAATATATTAATACAAAATAATTACACTTTGTTATTCAATTAATGCATCCAGGCTGAACAACCACCATATAGAACACAAGCAGAGAAAAGATGATTATTATCAGGTGATCGGAAATGTCTCTGTTCTTATGTTTACATCGCTGACTCCCTCCGTCTCATCCACGTTAGCCATACACCTTGTTTCCTTCTTGCTCATTGTTATCTTTGTAAACTAGCCTACGTCTGTGGTGCATGACAGCCGGGAAATAATACACCAGTGGTAGATTGATAAAGTCGCACAATGACAAGAAATAGGTTGATGGGCTGAAAACGCAATGATAAGAAAAAATATTGATCATATCAAGAAATGTAAAATGATTACGATTAAAACTAAAGTAACGAGTCTGTTTTGAAAAAATTAAGAAGTAGAAAGTACAGATATTTGTGTAATAAAAAATGTAATGAGTGAAAGTATACAGTTGTTGTCTGAAAAATAAGTAAAGTACTGATACCAGAAAAATCTCTTTGAGTACAATAACAAAGTATTTGTTCTTCGTTATTTTCTATCTCTGTTCTAACCATATACAGTACAGTACACACTGAACCGAAAAACATCTTTCGGCCCCACGACATAGGTGCTACATAAGAAAACAGAACCAAAACACAGAGCTACACAAAAAATAAAACTCCGGGACACGACGTAAAGTGTACGTAGGTGTTTTACATTTAGTGCAAAGGACAACAGAAGATGGTGAGACGGTAGAAAAGTGACACCGCAGCACCGACCAGTACAGAAGATTTGTTTTGCTGCAAATAAGTTGTCTATATAATAAATGATTGATGGTTTATAGTAAAGTTAGTTTTAATTGGTACTTATTTCTGTAGTAAAATATGCTGCATATAGAGTAGGATTAATAATAAGCAGATCTTTAAATTCTTGTTAACCAACAATAGAACATGTTTAATCGTTAATGCGGTGCCACTTTTGCTGCAGCACTTCCTCTTAGTTTTCCACCATGGTGAAGTCTTCAGGACAGAATTTTGTTTACTATTTTTTTATTTTATTCATTTATTTATTTTTATAGATGGGACAAACGAGTTTGCTGAGGTAATGTCTCTTTAGGTGCAAATTCAATTGTCCCACCTTTAAATGTAACTATAAACCATTAAAAATTGCTCTAACTTTTGTTCATTCGTGAAATAAAAATTGTCCCCCTAATTGAACCGAACTGTGACTTAAAAACCGAGGTACGTACAGAACCGTGCATTTTGTAAACCAATGCACCCCTAGTGTGCGTCCTTCGTAAGTCTCGTGCATAGTCACAAAGTGCCTCGTTTCACCACAAATGGTTTTAAGCTTCTAAAAACTCCAATATTTAATGTTGAAACACCCAGTGACCCCAGGATACATCACTGATGACATCACTTCAGTGGAAGCAAACTTTGCATGTCATTTTTCTGGCAACTCTGTAATTCCTTTTCCTTCTTTTTTTTGTTTCATTAAACAAATGGGTGTTTTAATAAGGATGTTTAATGAAGTCTGGAAAACATGCTTCCCCCCCTTTAAATCTCAAACAACGTGCTTTGAAAGTCTTTTACTACTTTTAAAGGAACCGGTGGTTTTCCTATGAATTTTCTGCACAGTCAGATGAGTCAGGTTAAAACCAAAACAGGCTTTCAAGGGAGGAAATCTTCTCTCTTCACAGCAAAACAAACAACCGCAGCAGTAAATGAAAGACTGTGCTCGTGTCATTCAGTCCTTCCTGAGCAACTTTCCCTCGTCCACAGTTACATGCTCTCAGGACTCTCTTTTTGTAGGGTGGAGGAGCAAGTCGGCTGCCTGCCTCACATCTGGAGAAGTCGTTTCTTTTTTTTCTTTTTTTTCTTTTTTTGCATGAAAGGAAAGCCAGACATGTAGGCCTGCTTGTTTTATGTGGTACAGAACAACACGTGAGATACAACCTTAAAAAGTGGCGCTCATTTGCACGTGGCTCTGCGTTAGGGTTGTGTGATTCATCTATTTCTTGCATATAACTTCAATTATTGGCGTATAATTGGGAATCATGATTTGGCAGATCTGTTCAAGTGGTCGTAGATACACAAGTCTAAATCTGCAAGTTAAGGCTCAATCTGATGGTAGTTTTAATGCTGTACATAATAAATTCACACAACACTTAGTTTAGGGCTCATGCATCAAGGATTTGTTTGTTTGAACTAAATTACACTTTTCCTACTGCTTCTTGTTAAACTGTGATCTCATTGGGTTACAGTGAGAGCTTTAGGAAGAAGAACAGAAGTAAAAAATAACACTTAGGGGGAAATCTGTTCAAGTATATTAAGTACCAAGAGCATCATACGCCAAAGCACTTTGTCCATTACACATACACAGTAATAGTTATATATGTAATGTTCTTCATTCTTTATTCAGTGTTCTTTAGGCCATGTCCACACTAATACAGTACGTTTTTGTTCGAAAACACACATTTTTAGCCTTCCGTCCATACTGACACCGGTGTTTTCATTCAACGAAAAGTAGCTTCATGCAAACGCTCCCCAGGTGGATCAATTTGACATCATTTTTACGTGTCTTTCAAAAACGAAAATGGAACAGAAATGTTGCAGCTCAAAGCGTCTTAGATTTTTCTCATGTGCAGTACAGGGACGGTGTTTTCAGATGTTGCAGTGTGGATGAGCAACTTTTGGGAAACAATTGAAATGTCGTTTTCAAATTTATCCAGATTAGTGTAGACAGCCTCAGTTACTATTATGGGTTATGTTCTTTCAGAAATATTGTGATCTCAGTTGTGCAGTTGTGTTAGGAAGGAGACTGTAGTCATCGTTTTGAATCACACTAAGTTCCAGATCACTTTAACACCTTCATTATAATAGTGAGAGGTTCAGTTTTGACATCATGGGCACTTTCAGGTCGTCTTTGGTTGTAGAGCAAGTTGTTTTTGTACTGCGTTGGGGTTCCTGGGAAGCGATGAAATGATTTGACAGACAAACAGCAATTGTGGAAACAAAAAGACAGGGTTCAGAGAGGTCGAAAGTTCAAACTATGAACATTTAAAAGAGTTGGTTATTAACCAGTCCTTAACTTGTCTGGAAAGTTTTATACACACTCTCACACACACAATAACCTTGTGCAACCTTGACTGTCTGTACTCGAAGTTGAAGCTGATCAATACTGCTGGGCTTTTGAGAAATTTAAAGCCTCAGAATGGGACCCGCATGCCTTCAGTGCTGTGCTTAATCTTTTATGTCAGTATTGGACACAGGATCGTGTTCTCAGGGTAAATGATGCACAGACTCAGGAATAAATAGATGCTCTGGTTTTAGTGTTTATATGAACTGCGTTGCAGTGCTTTTACAGGTTTCTCCGTGCGTTTATACCAAAATATATGTAAGTTCTACCATATATGTCATACCAATCGCATTACAAACAACATAATACAAGCATAGGACTGATTGCATGCCTTTTTTTGAAAAAAAGTCTATTTAAAAGGGGAAATGGATTGTACCTGAACACTTTCTTTGACCTTGCTTAACAGCATGTTAGAAAAAAAAAAGACTTCTACTTAGATTGTGTTTGTTTAAAAGCACCAATCCACATTTACAACCCAGAACTGCAACCAGGTCACTGATATGTCCTCAGGGTGGGTTTAGTTCACTAGAAATATGATTTACACACACACACACACACACACACACACACACACACACACACACGCGCGCGCGCGTGCATAAGGATTAAGTAAATGGATCCGTGTCCAGCTGTGGTACAGAGGTTTGTCTAATGGAGTTTGGTGAGATAGTAATGTTCATCTCATATCTCATGTAGGTTTGAATGTCAGCAGTAGGATGACCTAAAACACAGGGGCATGTCAATAATATGCTTAGAGCTTTTCAACACACACACACACACACACACACACACACACACACACACTATTGTCAGTAATCTTGCTTTTTAGGATCCCAATAAATAAATAAATTAAATATTTTTTTTATTGTTTTTACAGGTTATTAATAATAATAATAATAATAATAATAATAATAATAATAATAATGATAATAATAATGATGATATAACCACCTGAGCCAAGCAGGAAATTATGTTAGCATGAGCTAAGAGCATTAGTATATGTTTACAACTTTGCTATGCTAGTCAGTTTAAATATTAAGGAATTTAGGTTAACTTACTGTTTTGTATTACACACACACACAAAATAATATTTTAGCAGGTTTACCAATATTTTTTATATTTCTCTTGTAGCTTATCCTATCATAGCTGGGCTAATGTGTAAATTGGATACATGATGCCAGCCAAAAATATATTTTTTGAACTGCTACTCACTTTTTGAGCTGCATCACAGGGCAAAGGAAAACACTGATGAAAGTTTTCTTCTGTTCGGTGTGTAGTATCAGTTTTTTCAGCGGTATTTCTTTTTTTTCATACATTTTCTTATAAAATAAAGGTCAGACTGCAGCTAGTCAGAGAGTCTGGTTTAGAAGCATAAACAGGGATCTGGTAGTCATGTGATGTGTTTTTATGACTGATTAGAACGTTAGTCTGCTTGGTTCTGTGATGTGTTTCAGTTGCAGACTACATCAAGACACAAAGTCTCAATCATTATATTATGGCGCCAGTCTGCAGTCAATCATGCTGGATTATTTACTAGCTCTCTCATTTCTATAGATAGTTTGAGAGAGAGAGAGAGAGAGAGCGTGCGCACTTTTACTGTTGCATATTATACATTATACAGGTCATATTATACTCTGGATAAGGGTGTTTCCCAATTGCCATAAATTACATTTTTTTTTTTTTTTTTTTTTTTTAACTGTACAGGCTTTCCAGGGTCATGTGACCAGTTCAATCACTATCACTACCTCAATGCTTTTTAATTCTCTGATAACTGGGAGTGAATTATGGCATTATATTATTGATTTTAAGAGCAGTTGAGGTTTAAAATCTTGCTCAAGAGTCAACCAGTGGAAGCTTTGCCGTGCTGGGCCTTGGATTATTTTTGGCATAAACCTAGTTAAACTGTAACGTTTGAAACACATTTGTCTGGCCTTGTATCAAATAAAGCATTGTTCTCCTGAATAGAGTGGGATGTTAGGTGACTCCTGTCAGCCTGGTGGGCTGAACAGTGTAGTCATTTGTGTTTGTGCCTGTTGAAGTTTGCATCTTGGGTTGTGTTTAACTGTAGATTGAGCGCTCAAACGCTGATTGTAGGGATGCGGCTTTCTGGGAATAGTAGGGTTAAACGCCTCACCTGTGGGCACAGGGGCATTATTCATGAAATAAAATTTTAACCTGGTACCTTCATTTTTTACAAATAAGTTTGCCATCTCAGTATTCTTAGTATGTGCTGCAGTTGTTCTTACATGTAGCTGTTTTTTGCCTGATTATCTTGAGTTCAAGACCACCTGAATATGGTCTATTCCCAGTGCAAATTGTATTAGTTTCTCGATTATTAGAAAAAGCTTGATATGGATCAGGACAATTTTGTGATGGTTCTCTGGGGGGTGGGGGACAAAGCTGGAGTAATCGCATTATTTGCTATAAGATGATAAATTATTTTATTTGTGTTTGTTGGCTTGAAAAATCTATCATCTGTATCTGTACAGAGGTTACATTCTTAGGTGTCTGGTATGGCTAGCAAACTTGTTTAACTGAATACAGTAGTTCGTATTTCAGATTAAGATTTAATTATTGAGCACTTACATTTTTTACACTTTTAATTTTTATTATTATTATTATTTATGTTCCTCAAAGCTAAAGCAGTAACTAAACATTTTGAAATAATAAAAAATAAGATTATTTTATTTCTCTGCACAATAACAAAACACCTAAAGGGTTTTATTAATTACATTTTGCATTGTCACTTGCTTCCTGGCAACCACAAAACCTTGCTTGTTTTTTGGCTTGCCTTTTTGTGCCATCCTGTTCTAAACATTTTGAGTGAAATCTCAGGAAGTCACATAGTATTTAAAAGGAGGCTGGAGGAGAGCTATAGGGAGGGGATTTCCAAGGTGAGACAAATAATAAAAAAAGTAAAGAGGCATTTAAGATTGAAGAAGTTTCTGCAGGAAACTAGAGAATGGAGTTTCACAGGAAAGAGCTACACTGGGTCATTGTGTGCAGGGATTTAATGCTCTCCTGCTGAGGAAAAAACAATACATCTGTCATCTGTCCGGTTGGCATCAGCACTCAAGGTATTTGAAAGGAAAGTGAGCAACACAATACGTCTCAGTGTAACAATGACAGACGTTACATAAAAAAGGCTAAAGCTAGACCAATTTTATGATGAACCATGTTCTTAATCTTAATAATCATGATATGAAGTCTGAAAGTCTTGAATTTAAAAGTACTTAATATAGACAAAAATATTTAGAACAGAATTATTGATTTTATTTTGCCAATGTAGCAGTAAAGAATACATAAATCATAAAGTTGTAGCCTATATGATTCTAAAATCATATAGGGATATTATTGGCATCTTAAAACTCCACGTGTATCCTTTTTCAGATAATTCAGTCAAGCCAAAAATGAATAGTTCACCATAAACACTATAAACCATTAAATGCAAAACAGTTTATGGCAATTTTAGTTCTAAACCATTGTAGCAGACTATTTTATATTAATTAGAGTCCAAATCCATTCTCATAAGCCTCGAGTTGCTCAGTAATTTCATGGATCTTTAGGTTGTTTATGTTGAACCACTCTCAGTTGTTCAGAGTGGTCTCCAGTTGAAGAGAACTCCAACCACAGGTAGGGTGTAAGGTTGAATCGGGCCGATCCAAAAAGAAGAAAGGAACATGATCACTGGTACTTCAGAAGCATGTCTAACTCAAGAGAGAGAAAAGAAGATTAGAGGGATGACCGGGGGGGAATAAGGATTATTATTATGTAGCATTATAGTTGCACAGTAGTTAAAGACACTGTACAATGCGATCAGGGTACAAGTCTGACAGAACTTGCTATGGCAGCTTAACTAAAATGGAGAGCCAGAAGCTTACACAGACATGAGGGATCTCTGGGATAAGAGACAGCCCACCTCACCACTGTCAGCAAACCTGAATGAAGTGTGACCGTTGGGAAACAACATTCAGACATCCCAGCTCACCAAAAACACTACCCATGATCCCTCCAGATCTGCTTCTTGGCCTGAGGAAAACCTATTGACAAAAGGCTTGAATAAATATATAAATGGTTGCAGCCTACGGCGTGAACACAACTGAATGTTTATTGGAAAAGATTCTTGTACTTGAAGTACACAACTTTTGAGACTTTTCTGGTTTAATACACGATTATTATTAAATAAGTCAGCAAAGTCCTAAGATACTCCTGATAGTAAGTGTGTGTTTTCAGGTCATTTAAAAAATAAAAATCAATAAAGTCAATAAAATATTTTCTTTTGATGTAAATTCAACACATGCCATGTGCTTTCAATGGCTAGGAATTATTATTATTATTTAATAAAGAGCACAAATTAAACAGAACAGGCAGGTCGGTCTTTTGTATCATTGTGTGAATATGCTGATAAATCTCTGCAAGTCAGCAGAAATCATTCTTTTCCTTCTTGTATGTTAATATTATCTCTCCCACCTGCATCTCTCGGTATTTTCCACATTAACCGCTTGCAGTTTATAGGAACGTTTGCTTTCCAGACACACCATGCTGTGCTGAAAGAGGCTGACGTCTGTTTATGAGTCTGAACCTTGGTTTTATTTTGGGTCATGATTTTTGTATTAATAATTATTTCCAGTAACCCTTGAACGGTTTTGAAGCATGGTGGTGGGAGCATCGCGGTTTGTTTGTTTTTTGGAGAAAATCAGAGTAGCAGTGTATATGGAATATAAAGGGACTAAAGGACAAACTAAATGAACAACAGAGTAGTTTGCAAAGGGACAATTTTTCTGGTGAGATGCAAGACATGTTTGAAGTCTGGATGAACAGGGAGGAATGATTTTTAAATTTCTTCTCAATGTTATGAAAGCTAGAGGAAATGTTTGACATTCATAGTATACTTATCTTTCTGTCATGGATAAGGAAAATGTAAAATTTTTGGGCTTTTATTTTGTGTACACGTTGCACTCTTGACCCCTTATAATAATTCTTGTTATTCATAATGCACTCTTTTTTTATTTATTTATTTTTTTTATTTTGCATATATTATTCACTTTATTTCTTCATCTTGCTCATCTGTTTAGTATAAACATGGAAATCAGTAGCCTGGGGGGTCTTCTCCAAGATTTCTGAATACTTTGAAAAGCTATATGGTGCATAAGCACAAACACTGTGTTCCTCCCTGAGACATGAAACCATATTGAGGCAACCTTCTCATCCACTGGAAAAAGCTTCAAATGCTAGGCTCTCAGCTTGGGAGTGGTGAGTATTCCCACACTGCCTTTGGCATATCTCCTGTGGGAACTCGAGAGTAGGATAAATATCAAGAGGTTTAGTATCAGAGCTTGTACTATGCATGGATTTCAGGCCAGCTATGTCATGTCCTTTCCCAGACATACTTTGACATTTCATGTTTCCAAACTCCATTTCAAAGGTTTAGTCTGTTTAAAATGGTCAATAACTTCTGCCTGACTGGCATTGGACCTGACCCCCAAGCTTCATCTTGCAGGTAGTGAGCCCAAAACTAGGCTCTACATCTGTATTATGGGCTAAACCCAGCTTTATGTAGGGTGCTTGCATGTACGCACCACACCGAGTCCTGACTCCAGGGATAGGTTCCGCTATACATAATCAAAGCAGGACACACTAATCAATCTGCTGATTTTTATCATTTATTTTTCAGTCCATTTACCATTCATTGATCCATCCTTCTATCGATCTATCCAGATTTATCATTTGTACATCATTTCATCTAGTTGTATTATCCATCCATCCAGATTTATCAGCTGTCTATCCATTCATCTGTTCATCCAGGCAGTTTTTTTAATCCATTCATCTATCCACCTATCCTTCCATAATTCAACCATAATCAGGGCAGGATGCACCAATTTAACTGTTGATGTTAATTGTTTATTTTTTTATCCATCCATCCATATAGCCTTCCAGGTTTATCATCCATCAATCCATCCATCTATCTATTTTTATAATCCATTCATTCCTGCAGCTATCCATCCATCTATTCATCCATACAGCCATCCAATTTAATAATTAATTTATTCCTGGAGTTTTATCATCCATACATCCATCCAATTTGGTAAGTTTTATAAAAACGAATGTAATTATTTGTTATAGGCCCTTGGTGGACATTTTTACAATTAGCATATTGTTTTTACGGTCTTTTAATCCCTTTCATAATAAATTGCTCAGATTCAAAATATCCTTTTTGAATCTTTTTCCTTCACTGACCTTGTTGAAACAAATGAGCCATCGCTGCTCTAATCTCGACTCTGGATTAACAGATCAGGTGCATTACAGATAAAGGTCCTACAATAGAGATAGAGCGAGAGACGATCGATGATGTAAAGCAACTTTAATGCCAGGTTGCAGATCAGCACGGAGCCCTGACGCATCGCAAAGTAGTGTCTGCGTCGGCATTACTAGGCTATTTCTGTTCACAGTAGACTTGGGGCAGAGCTGGTGTTCTGAGAAACACACACTCATTCTTTCAACACAACAAAAACAATAATCCACCTGTCCTGCACCTGCGTTTGCAAAAGAACACAGGTGCATGTCTGGTCATGTGTGTGTTGCCCAACTGGTTGCTAGCAGTAGTAAAGTGATATCAGTTTATATATAAACAAATGTCCCAGTATTGTGTTCGAGGCTTGTTTTCAGTGTATTTGTCCCGTCATGTTCTACTCTTACAGTGGTGCACGTATTCAAGGTGAAGACGTTAGAGGCGGACATCAACCAAAATCCATTCATTCCTTTTGGAATAAAAGATTTCATGGTGTGCTGTTATGGAACATTTTGCATGTTACAAAGTGTTTTATTTCTCTTACTCAATGTGTGAGGAGAAACGATTCCTGTTCTTACTTGCATTAAATGCAGCAATAAGCAGTCATTTACTTTATAAACTCTTATTAGAGAATATAAAAATAGGACAAAAAGGCGGCTTGGCATGTTACAGAAAAACTGGAAAGTGCTGAGTGATCTTTTTGGAAGACTCCAATGGTGGAAACCTCCTGACTATTACAAAATGCTGCCACTGGAGACTCATTACATTATACGCCACCATGTGAACAATTTTATATGTATGTATTTTTAAAATAACCACACAAATACATGCATTAATAGGTTTAGATTATATAAAGCATCCACCATACCACAAATTCTTATCATTGAGTTGTCCCTTTAGATTGTGTATATATATACTACATGATTTATTAGAACTAGAGCATAAGTATAAACAGCACACAAGTGCATGTATTGGGTAAACTTTAACTCTTATTGCTCCAGCAGCATGCAATTGGGGATATCTGACTAGTGGTATTCCAGTGCTATGTGTTGCCAGGTCCTTGGTTTTCAAATTCTGCTCAAGTGTGTGTGTGTAAGTTGTAAATGACAATTTCCCAAACTGTGCTTTTGGTGGGGTTAAGTAAATTGCAGCTGAACTGTGTGAGAAAAATGAAATAACATTTCTCCTGCTGGATAGTGACAATTGCACCGTCAGTGTCTTCCCTTTCATTTCTTTTACTCAATCAAATTCCTTTCTCTAGAGGTTTTTCCTCCTTTTGTGTCCAGCGATGAATTTCCAAAATTTGCAACATCCCCTTTCTCTGTATTTGACCCAAATTATACTACAGCAACTTTTTCTCCATATGGCAGACTGCACTGAAAACCCTATGGCTGCTACTCCAGGCATGTTTCTAAATATATCCCACACAATGGCTTTCACATCGTTCTCACAGAATAAAGTGGCAGCAGTGACCACAACTAAACCAAACAACTGTCTATTTTAGGGTATGCAGTGCTGCACAGTCACATTTCCTTTCTTTCAGCTTTAAACGATAGTGTGGTGGATACTGACAATGGAAGAAACTTTTTAAAGAAAGAATAGTTTAGGGATTTAAGCTATTTGTTGTAGCAGCAAAGTAACCTCAGAGCGGACATTGACCGTGAACGTCACAATAGTTTTTCCACTGCCTATATAGATTATATATATCTCTATATCTCTATCAGAGAGATACAATATAATCATCCATGATAGAGCAGGAGTAAATCCACACTGGCTCTTACAGACTATGTAAATAAACTATCCATTTAAACAGCTTTTGTGGAAAAAAAATCTGTACCTCATTCAAATGGTTTTCCAGGCTTTTAGGAACCAGTCCAATTTTGTGAGAAGTTCAGACTTTTACAGGATGTGTGCTTTCATCATTGCTTCAAAAAAAAATAAATAAACTTGGGAATTTCTAGAGGAAGGAAAAGCAGCTCATTGTTCTCACTGCATGTTGCTATTGGCTAATAAACAGGAAATGGATGGGGCTATCTCTATGACCATTGGTGCTTTTCCTTCTGTGGCCTCTCGAGAAATGAAGAAAACGTCGGTGGATTGTGTGGTTTATTTCAAAGCAGTTTGAAGAGAGAAGCGCATTCTATGTAGTTAATATTTTTTCACGTTTTTAATGGATGAAAATATTGGCAGAGGAAGATTTATTTCGAAATTTATCCAGAAATTCTGAACAGAATTATGATGTTTCTGTATCATGTCGCATGACCTCATGCGACGGTTCAAGCTGGATAGTACTGACATTTCTGTGTTTTTGTGCAGAAGTGGCTTTGAAGGTCCACCTGAGTGACGCCAGCACTCACCAGCCGCTCTCGGATGCAAATGTGGAGGTCTTTGCTAATCACACCACCGTCGCTCGGGAGACTTCCGGCAGTGACGGCAACATTTTCATCAGGTTTC
>JAAIIK010000023.1:4174808-4176999 GCA_014706435.1 Silurus glanis
TCTGCTTAAGTACACAGTGTTTACACACACACACAAGATCCCACTGGGGAAGGAGTAAGTGGAAGAATAGGACCTCTTATCATCTCTAGGTTACCATGGTGACATTATGCCGAGGTGTGGCCTCGTGAGAACGGCTACAGTGCCCTTTTTCCATGTCTTGTGCATCGAATCAGGCCAACAAAACAAAAATAGCTAACAAAAAGTAGATCAGCAAATACACATGCAACATACTGTAGATCACCTGTTTGCATTCTATTCATACTAGAACTGGCGTCTTTTTATTAGGATATGAATGTTTATTGTGCCAAAGTCTATTCATGTCGTTCCTGTTTATTTATTAACGATTAAGCTTAAATGCTCTGCGGTAAAACAGGTATTTAAGACTAACCGTGCTTTGGTGAACAGCCGGCATGCATTTAGGTTGCTGAAACGGATCTAATAGGACAGGGGTGTCAAATTCAATTGCACAGGGGGGCAAAACTCAAAGCACACTTTAGGTCTTGGGCCGAACAGGATAAACATTTATTAAACACAATAAAACAATGTTTTTTGAACATAAATAGGAATTAAAAAAGACAGGAATATTATTACAGAATAAATCAACTTTAACTTTAAATAACTTTTATATAATATTTTGCTCTCCATAAAAATATCTCCTGTCAAAATTATAAAAGTTAGAAATATGAACCTGCTGCGAAAAAACCCTGAAAAAATTAATAAAAAATGTGCTTTTAAGTAAACGTTAAAATAACAAATCAAAACAGATTTCTTTGCTCTTAAGCCATTAAAAAAATATAAACTTAAACTTTAAATAACTTATAATATTTTACTCTCCATAAAAATATCTCCTGTCAAACACCTTCATCATGCAGCTCTTCAGAAACTCTCCCTCGGTAAATGGCCGAGCTGAATTGGCTCTGATTTCTCCTTTGCCACAATAAAACTTGCTTTCACAGCAGCTTCACTTTGTGATTTTGCTCTGGTGGAAAATGTCTGCTGAAATGTCAGATTCTTCTTTAACTCTTCTACTTTCTGTATCTTCTGATCTGCATTCAGGTTTTTCAGCTTCTCCTGATGTTTTGTCTCATAGTGCCATCTTAGATTAAATTCCTTAATTACAGCCACATTCGCTCCACAAATAAAACACACGAGTTTACCAGCAGTGTCAGTAAACATATACTCAGCCTCCTATCAGTTTTGAAAGGCTCTGTTTTCAGAATCAACTTTTCTCTTCGCTATTGTGAGGGGCTTCACAATAACTGTACAATAGGGTTAAATACATCAACAGAAGCTCGACTTGATTGACGCTGGAATGTTTCCAGGTAGCCTAGCGTTTGGTAAGGCAGCTGAAGTGCTGCATTATGGGATATGTAGTTTGTGTGTTATCAGCGCTTCATATCGCCGGGACATTAATAACAATAATCATAGATCTATATAAAATGATCTTGCAGGCCGGATATAATTGTACATCGAGTTTGACACATATGTAATAGGATAATAAAAGTCTGTAGTAGCCATTGCTTGGTATGCTTCTGCTCCAGAGTCAATCCAGAGAAAATCCTAATGGCTCGGAATGATATTGATTGCAGATTTGCTGTTTATTTGTTTTTTGTTTTTTTTAAAGCCACATATCTAAAATTGTCTGTGCTGAAAATTACATTCTGGTGAAATATAAAGATAGTAACAATAATAAAAGGCTCTTTGTTGTCTAGTGTAGATGTATGACCCAAAATGGGTAACTGTAAGTCATGCATTTTTAAATGCTATTATATCAAGCTTCACCAATCCATTTGTTCCTCTCTGATGGTCTTCAGGGAATTTATTTACCATTTCAATTTATCATTTGAGGATGTACCATTATCTGAATGTAAAAAAATTAAAGGCCCCACAAACACACACACCCTCTTTCATACCTCTTTAACGCACCCCTCTCCCTATCTTACTCTAATTGGTAGGCAGCGACCGCAGATTTGAGCTGACCCCTGTGGCTGCTATAAGCGTTCATCTTTTGGGCAGCGATGGGGCAGAGCTTCATGTCAGCGAACCAATCAGTGTGAGCATTCCCCTCCCTGCTAATAGTGGCTTGAAGGAGAATGACCACATTCCTGCCTGGAGGTTCGATCCCAAACTCGGTGAGTTTCACTCACACACACACACACACACACACACACACACACACACACACACACAC
>JAAIIK010000023.1:4177009-4208011 GCA_014706435.1 Silurus glanis
ACACACACACACACACACACACACACACACACACACACACACACACAGGCTCTACAAAACATTATTGTGAGCTATCAGGTACCCATGCTTTGTTTGTATTGGTGTGTATGGGAATAGAGGAAAGATGGAGCACTTAAGCATCACCAGATTTCCTGTTCCCTCCATCTGCCAGATTAGTCGTGTAAAAGGTTTTAGGGTTGGGATCAGGAAATGAATGTTTTTAAAAATGTCAATCGAAAGGTGATTGTGATGTTCTGTGGAACAAGAAGGTCAGCCAGGTCACTACGAAGTGTTGTAAACACCACTGAGCTTTGGAACTTGTACAACTCTTCCTTTTATACACTTACTCACACACTCTCTCTCTCTCTCACACACACACACACACACACGTACAAACACTCAGAATCTTAATGTGGAATCTTTATAAACTATAGAACCTTATAGTATAAACAGTTAAAATAGTAATGAACCTGTGCCGAAATGTTACATTTATTTTCTTGCGCTTGTTATAATTATATATATTTGTTTCCTTTATTGTAGTGTTAAAAAAAGTGTTAATACATGAATAACACCAGTCAAATGGTACAAAAGAACACTGGACCTAATCGTATCTGAATCACAAGGTTTATTCATTTTTAATCCAGTGTAAAACAGGTCAAATCTGATTGATGTGACATGGTGCAAAAACTGGTTGTTGTTTCTAATTTTGAATATACCTAAAGACCTGAGCATTCATGCAGGAATGCAATCAGACGGAATTGTGCATATAGAGGTCAAGAGCTTTTGTTAAATTTTGTATGTGATCTCGTTGGTTTGTGTATTTCAGAAATGCTGCTCTACTGAGACTTTCACACATAGCAGTTTAACAGTGTTTATACACAGAATGGTATGAAAAACAATAAAGCCTTTGGTGAGTGTCGGTTCTGAGGGGGAAACACTTTGTTAATGAGTTCAGACAAGAGTTGCAAGGGAGGATATAGGAACTAAAATAAGCACTCGCAGTATGTTAAATCTCCAGTGTGGTAAATGAATTACAACAGCAGTTAAGCACTTTGGGTTACATTTTTGTCACCCAAGAACATTAATCTGAGAATACAATGGGCACATGTTGGACTGATAACGGTGGTCTTTTCTTTATTTAGTCACCTACTTCATCTAAGAGGCCTGATGCATGCAGTATCCGTTGAGGAAGTGTTCTCTCTTTAGGGGAAATTGTAGCTCACTGACCAGATTATTAGACAAGGAATCATTTAGAAGCGGAGTTTCTGATCATTATCTTTGTTTGGTTATGTCATGCTCTGAAAGAAAAAGAAATTGAAGTGTTCTCTTCACTCTCATGCATAGATGAAAAAAGTTAAACAGTGTTTACATACACTAGACGTGAATCTTGGTGGAAAAAGTAAATCAGCGAAACAGGTGTTTGACATCAATCCAAAAAAAACTTTATTGTTAAAAGAATACAATATACCAGGTGTAATTTTTATATATGATTAGTCTATGTAATTAGAGTAAAGAATAACACAAGTACTAAGACATATAGAAAATTCACCTGATTGTGGGGGGGGGGGGAAACTCTTTCACAGTCAATAATGTCTCAAGTGCCGTTTACTAAGCTTGTATGTAAATGATGCTCAAATTTGGATTGTGTCTGGTTTCAGATCAAACGCAGCTTTTATAATTTAGGCTACATGCGATTGTAACGAAAATTCAAAATGGACGTTAAAGCGTGGCGTTCAAATTAGAATGATTTTGCATAGTCAAATGAATGAAGGACGAAAAGTGTGCCCTCTTCAATGTGTTATGATGTTTGTAAGTAGATCTATGTAGCATTTTGACAATTCTTGTTGACTGCTCTCATCTCACTTGATTCAACAGTAAGGCCTGTAATGAGGTTTAACTGTGTCTGTGTTAATGCTACTTCAGGATCAAGAATACATTGTTAGTATAATATATGCAGATCTCACAATCTTTATACATGTTGATTAGGAACGATTTGTTTTTTCCATCCCATTAAAAACAGTTGACATAGAAATCAGATTTGTTTGAACTCGTATTAATGGACCCTGAAGCCAGGATTAAACGGTCATTGTTTACTGATTATAGCAACTGGCATTAAAAACAGGCATTATTATTGCCCAGTCATTATAAACTGAAACACTGCTGCACCTTCTCACAGTATACAGTATGTCAGTAAAATTTAATCTCATGTATACTACAGTATTGTACAATGTGTCACTATAGACGATAGGACACACCCATCTATCTCCTGCATAGTAAAAGTTTTTCTAATTTAAAATGGGGATAGAGATGCATTTGTTATGGGGAAGACTTAGAGGTTTAAAAGGGGGCGGGATTCATGTGGACAGACAGAGTGGACAACGGGGTCTTCTGTAATGTGGGTCATTTGTTAGACTGTCTCTTAGCAGCCAGGACTAAACAGAGGGAGAGTCAGGGGGTAGAGTAACTGGCTTACAGCTATCTTAGTCAGTGTTTCAGCTTTAGGCCCTTGCCCCCAGGCATTTTCACAGGAAAGAAATGCCATGAGTATCTGATTACAGCCTTTAGATCCAGACGCTGACGTGCTGATGATGTCGGCAAACATGGGTAAAGCTCAGTGTCGGAGTACATGAATGTAACACACGTGCATGTGATTAATGTGTCGGTTTGCGTGACACCGGGTCTTTTGTCCAGCAGGGCGTTGCTTTGTGGTCTTATTCACGCTGAACCTTGAAGCACACTCAACTTTTTACACGGGGTTAAGTGTGTTTTTATACAGGCCTGTGCGTGTAGCTAAACGATTATTTTATTGCAGCTTGGATGTGTTTTGTTTATATTTCTTACCTCAGAATTTAGGATGCACTTTAGCAGCACTTAAAAACACTTTTTTATTTTCTCTTTCTCTAACTGATACCAGGCTTTCTGATGTGATCACACATATACTACATGGACAAAAGTATTGGGAAACCTGACTTTTCCCAGCATATGTGGTTCTTCCTTAGATCAAATAAACACATTTGTATAGGATGTCTTTGGATGATGTAACATGTAATTTTCACTTCACTTGAACTAGGAACCCATGCTGTTCCAGCATGACAATGCCTTCTGTGCACAAAGCCATGAAGACATATTTTACATGGGTTGGAGTTGAAGATCCTCACCCCATATCAGTACCTGACTTTACTAAACCCCTTGTGGTGGAATGGTGCAGAAATTTCCACAAGAACACTCCAAAATCTAGTGGCATCTTCCCAAAGGAGTGGAGGTTATTAAAACAGCAAACAAAGACTATGTTTGGAATGGGATGTTCAGAAACTATGTTTGAATCTTATGGTCAGGTGTCCACAAACATTTGTCCATGTAGTATACCTTGAGTCAACTTTTAAAGTAAAGAGCAGCTTTATTTGGTATTGGAGTGGGGCTAATTTCAGCTATGATGGAAAACACATCTACTTATTATTTCATGGCATTTAGGATATGTGCAGCTGTATGATAATATAGCGTAAGTATGCATATGATTAGTCTTGATCCTCCACATACACAACACATGCATTGTTGCCAATAATGAGTACTTGTGAACTCTTTTCTAATGCCTTGCATTCTATAATCTTATATAATATAATAATTATAAATGTTTTTGTTGGAGTTCCCTGTTCACGTTTGTTAAGCAAATCCCAGGTGCAATTAAATCTCTAAAAATACTTGCGTCATATTTAAAATTTCTTCACAAGAACGTAAAGGCATGTAATGGAAAATTCTAGCTCATTAAAAGCCCCACACTGCATTAGTTGTGTAACAGCTAACAAGTCATTAAGTACTGTTTTGAATGTCCGGGATGATGTGACCTCATTGTGCGAGTGTGTGAAGGTGGCTTTTAAATACAGACTAAGAGCAGGTTGAACACAGCAGACTGGCCAAGATTAGTTCATGTTCAAATGGTTATAAAAGAGAGTTGATCTATACAGTCCCTCTTTAATCCTTTTTTCTATTTCCGTCAGCAATATTGTTCTTTTAGTGTATTGCAGTGTCATTGTGAGTGGATGTGTGTGTGTGTGGGTGGGTGCGTGTTGAGAGGTTGCTGAGTCGGTGCAGGTCAAATAGCAATCAATAGAAACTCCGGCTGTGGTGGAAAACAGGGAAAAAATGCTGCATCACTAAACCTCTCTGCCCTCCAGTGTATACCTGCAACTCTTTCTACCCTATTAAACTGACCGTTCATAATTGGTGAATTGGTGAATTTTTACTATGCTCTACTTACTATACATTATGTATATGTAGATATTATACTCATTAATAATATTGTATACTCATACTTGATGTTTTACTCCTTGAAAATCATTTTTGACTCAAAGGTCACTTCTTATCTCATTCGTGAGCCAAACAAATGGGTGCAGGACAGCAGTTAATCAGGGTCATCAATGTTGAAACTGTCTATAGTCTACCAGAATGCATTGTGGAACATGAAGAGCGCCATAGCCCTTAAAGCACCTCTCTAAAGCAGCTTGGGCTTGGGGCTCTAGTTTTGAATCTGTCCTGTGTATTAATTTGCATTGTTCTAATTGTGCTTCAGGGTTTTTTTTTGCCAGGTACTCTTGTTTTCTCTTTCTTTGAAAAGACGTTATGTAGGCTAATTGCCATTTCCAAATTGTGTGATTGTGCCCCACGATGAGTTGACGACTCGTCCCGGGTGCCCTCTGCCACCTTGGACCTCTAATTCCCTTGTGACCATTGTAAAAATTGTACCTATTTTACCTCTAATTAATTCTTTATCAGAGTATGTAGGGTTATTCAAACAAATGGTCACCAAACTTTTTATAGAAAGAAAACCTTTTTTAGAGAATTCGTTTTTTTCACTCCTGGTATCAAAGGATCTTTGGGAAATTATCAAAGGAATTATCAAAGGAAATTGTATCTTTTTAAATTTTTTCGTTTTTGTTTATCAAAGCAGTCAAGAACATGCTGCCTAACACAATTACAGTTCACTGCTTTTGCTGCCACATAGTGGTGTTACTTGGTAAATTACTCATAACTTGATACATGGTCTTAAAGATTGATGACCAGTATAGGGTAGTATACTGTAATTTGTTAATAAATTAACAAAATACAGTACATCATTTAGCAAAATAGAGCGTTTAAAAGAATTGTACTGTATAAACTATACAGTATATATTTATGTGGCAGCGGTGTATGCACGCGAACACGTGGACGTACCTACTGTGCAAAACTTCAAACCATCCTAATTTAGGGACCATTTTTACTAAACACTGATATGCTGATTTGTTTTGTTTTTTTGTAGTTAACTACAGCTTGCCTTAAGCCAGTGTAAGTAAATGATTTAAGCAAGGACTGTGTGTGTGTGTGTGTGTGTGTGTGTGTAGGAGCCTGGTTGAAGAGCAGTTTGGGCTACGTGCAGAAAGAAGGAGGTGGAGAGCTCATCCTCACCTACATCGCCCCTCAGCTCGGTTACTGGGTAGCAGCCATGTCTCCTATAAACACAGGTAACACACACTTTCTCTCTGGATCTCTCGCTCTTGTCATCTCTGTCTCTGATGAATATTTTGTTTTTGTTTGCAAACTGCTAGCCAAACTTTTCATTATAACTGACATCAACACTCATACTGCAAGCATGTAGCTACTGTTAAGGTTATCTTGTTTGGGCCTCCAGTGTCGAATCATCGCTCACACACTGTGTGTGTCTGTGTGTTTCAGGTCCTGTGGTTGCGAAGGACATCAGCACATACCACACTGTGTTCCTTTTGGCCATCCTGGGAGGCATGGCCCTCATCCTGCTCTTCCTCCTCTGTCTTCTGCTCTGTTACTGCAGGTGTGTGATTGTTTTTTTGTTTGTTTGTTTTTCTGTTTCATCACTGAGCTCATCTTTCTTTTATTTATTTTAAATTTACTGTTGTATGTGCATTAAATGCAGAGTAAGCAATAATCATTAAGTATTATTGAAAATAAATAACATTAACATTTAGTATTAAATTGTATTTTGTTGTGTAGTATGTTGTATTATTATCAAATTAATGTTTGTAATTATAACTACATTTGTAGTTTATGATGTTGAGTAGAATTTAATATTTTTGTGGTAGTATTTTGTATTAATGTTTTTTCATTATAAATATTCATTTTTCTACATCTTGTCCTCCCATATATTTTCCTATGTTTGTGTCACCAGCAGAAAGTGCTCACACTCCAGACGGGCTAACCAGAAGTACTCTCTGACCTCACTGGACAGCTCTAAACGAGATCAAGCTACATCCATGTCTCACCTCAACCTCATTAACGAAACCCAACCAGACCAGTTGGGGGTGGAACCAGACCTGCACACACCCATGCTGAACGCCGCCCCTCACGACTCATCCACCAGTGAGCTGGTGTCTTCTCGAAATGAGCTCGGGAGTCGGTCCCAGCGTGACTATCGCCGTAGCTACACCTCTATCGTCTCATCAACCGTCCATCCTCTGCACATGTCTGCTTTGTCCTCCTCTCCGTATCCGCTGCAACACGCTGCCTCAGCTGGCCGCCTGTCCTCAGAGAGCAAGGCCAATCCACGCGAGCTCCGCCTTTCTCCAGCCATGACTTCACCCGCAACTTCACCAGAAAGAGATCTGGGGAGTGAGCATCGTCCATCTGACTTCCTGCTTTCACGCTCTGTGGATCAGCTAGAACGCCCTCCAGGTCTTCTGCCTCGGCCCGGAGAACTGCTCTGCTGCACGTCGGAGCTGCAGGTCAGCCAGGGTGGAGCCGGATATCAGAAAGGCCGTCCCACTTTGCTTATCCCTGCCCATTATATGCGGCTGCCTGGGACACACCCTCTATCAGGACAAGCGCTTCTACTCCAGTCTGATGAACGGAGCGAGCTCGAGAGCATCCGTGCAGAGCTTAATGCATCCCATCAGCCTCAAGCTGAAGTGGTACAAGTGGATGATATGGGTGAAGAGATAGAGGAGGGGAAAACAGGAGCGAGGGAGGCAGGAGGAGGGACAGTGGATGAGTGGACGTCAACGTTGCCTGAAGCCTTGTCAATCCCGAACTCACTAAGCGAGGCGGCACTCGGGGTGGTGCAGATGAACGGAGAAGATCAGCTACTGGCTGAGAAGACGTTAATGGAGTTGAGGGGCGGGAAACCCCTGCCACATCCACGAGCCTGGTTTGTGTCACTGGACGGCCGTTCGAACGCACACATCCGCCATTCTTACATCGATCTGCAGAGGGCTACACACGGCACCTGCTCTGTGGGCAGCAATGATGCCAGTTTGGACTCGGGCGTAGACGTGAGTGACGTCACGCCGAGCCGCAAGAACAAAGGCCAGGAAAAGAACGCGGTTAGGACACCCAATGTGGCATGCACATCGCTGGTATTTATGGAGGATAAAGTTAATGCTCATTCAGAACCCAACGAAAGTGAAAGCCAAACTCCTGCCTGTAGCCCGGAAGAAAACTCTAATAAGCCCTTGTTGCCCAGCTCTGAGGTGGAGGAAGAGACTATAGTGCCTCCTTCACCTCCTTTGCTACCCACTCCTCCACTCCCGTCCCCTCCTCCGCTCCCGGATCCCGCCATGGAGGAACAAGAGGATTCAAGAGTAGACACTGAGCAGATAGTGAGGACTGAGCATGCACAAACGCACCTTAAGCTTCCCTCGAGCAACAGCGCCCCGGATGGTTTGGCTGCTCCTGAGGACATTGATGAGAACAAGAAGAGTCCGTGGCAAAAGCGTGAGGAAAGGCCACTGCTTGCCTTTAACCTGAAATAAACCCTGACCTTTAGCCTTATTACCTGTGGAAATGCCTTTTGGCTGAAGGATTTAGGGTCTGACTTTTACAATACCTGTGAAAGTGGAGGGGGGGGGGGGGGGAAACAAAGCCATCGAAATTAATAACAGCTTCCAGGAACTTGCTCTCCAAAAGCACTCCGCGAAACCCATTTATGCACAACAGCTATGCCTTTTTAAACAAACTGCAACAAAAAAAAAATGAAAGCCATTGTATGGTATGAAGGTGAGATTATTTAGCTTTATGAACTGCTGCTGGTGTTCAGCTAAGCAATAGGATCTTCAACTGGCAGCATACAGAGCACTGAGCACTGCGTCTTTGTCCACAGTAAATGTTTAATCACGTGTTCGTCCGCTGTGTCCCAGCACTTAGCTGAACAAAATAGTGTGTCGAGGTGTTGCGTCCAGTGGTTTTCCGTCTCCGACGAGTGTTTTCTTTTTTAAATGCATCACAGGCGAGTTTTCAATCTTAGGCATCAATCAAATGCAGTATTTCCTTCTCAGTTTGATAATCAGATTTGTCCACTTTAATATCTGTGAACTTCCTGTTGTTCTTCACATTTGAGACTAGAGGCTTGCATTGCTATGCATTGATATATTTTTTTTATTATTTTTGAAAGCGTATTATGTGTGTTCATTATCGTATTCACTGTTTTGAATGTGAAACACAATTTAATTGAGTCTTTTCTTTGGGCAAAGCATATGTTTCTTTTCTTTTTTTTTTTTAGCTTGTCTTACATTTACGAAATGCTCCGTCTGTCTAAAGTGCCTATGTAGCAGATGCATTCATGTACAATCCTCATGTGTCTCTTTGCAGATTCAGTCCTGTTACATATCTATGCTTTGTATTTTTTGTATATATTTTTATTTTTTTTTCTTCATGTAGTGCATAAACCATGTGTCTTTGTACAGTGGGTGAATGATGTGTTTCTCCTCTAGCAAATTTCAAGACGTGAGTTTTTGCCTGGTTGGTAATTTGTGTACGAATTAATGTGCTAAAGTAGGTTGTGGTTGTCGCCCGTGGCCAAATGGGGTGTGTGTGTGGATATGAAAGCTGTCCTTGTGACATAACCACTTTGCAATCACTTCCCAAAAATCTCCTTTTGAGTGGTTGCTTATGATATAAATGAGTTCACAATAAAAAAAAATGTAACCAGTGCTGGCATTAAACAGTGCTTTCACAAATGTTTAGTCCACTATGTTCGTGTCAGGGAATTATCATACTATTTCTATTTATCATGGCTTTAATAGGTTCAATCATGCTGCAATCATATTATCCAATCAGCCAATCGTGTGGCAGAATGTGATACAGAAAATGATCCAGAGACTAGTGGTGGACGAAGTACACAAACCATGTAGTTGAGTAAAAGTAGAGAAACAGTAAGTAAAATATGACTCCAGTAAAAGTGTCCCTCTAAACTTTCACTTGAGTAAAAGTACAAAAGTATTTGCCTTAAAATGTACTTGTGTCCAAAGTACTATGATTTATTATGGCTATAATGTTCCTATTATCATTTTTGTCACAAGACTGTTGCTTAATCAACTCAGTTTATGTGAAAAGACTCTCAGCACACTGATCTATTAATAGAATGATATAAATAAGTGAATCACTGATCTCTATTAAAATGATCATGAGCCCAAAACCTTTTCAACTACTTTACAAAAATCATGCAAATGAGGCCACGGGTGTTGCGGCGAGTTCGAGTCAGGAGTTTCATCCATCATTTATTCCTCTCTAAATGTTCTGCTTGCTGTTGAACTGATGCTGAACTGCATGTTCATGCTAAAAGATAGCAGATAGCTGCAATCAAAACAAGTTCAAAACAGAGCTCAACACTGATTGGTGCTTGACCAGTTACATTTTTATTCACTCATTAAAAATAAATAAATAAAAACCTGGCACACTACTGCCAGATATCATTAATGATAACCACTTTGCTTTTCTGCATCTCATACACATCAGAAATGATGGTGGGTGAAGCTTCACTGGGCAAAGTCTCAACCAAACATTGGAAAATATAGTTTTCAAAATGTTTGTGTGAGTCTGCCCACAGTGGCCGACTGAATTGGAACTAAATGTAGTAATCTTTCTTATCTTTTCTTTTTTCATAAGCTATTAACTGATTTTGGAGACGGATGATCCGCTGTGGCGACCCCTAATGGGAGAAGCCAGAAGAAGAAGAAGAATTAACCGATTTGTACCATTCTAGCTATATTTGGTTTGGAGGGGGCAGATGTAGAGGAGAGAGGTGTATGGAGACGGATGATCTGCTGTGGCGACCCCTAATGGGAGCAGGAGAAAGAAGAAGAAGAATCATTTTAGATATAAACTATTCACCAATCCTAATGTTAAAAAACAATCTCACTGCAGTAGGTTTCGGCCTCGAGGTACAAATGTTCTCCAGACTCCTCTCTACTTAAGGTTTGTAATCTGAAAGTATCTTCTTTGTTTATAAAAATTGGATTAAAAAAAAAGGCTTAAATTATTCTGCAGAACCTGGAATGTCCTGATTTTTTTTCCAGCACCAGTAATTATATATATATATATATATATATATATATATATATATATATGAGTATGTATGTATGTATGTATGTATATGTAACGTATCAGGCCGCAACCAAGTACTTTCTGAGTCATGCTATTTGGGTTGCTTTGTAAAGCAAATGAATGCAGTGTATAAATAGCAACTCAGTGCTTATGAACATGGTCACAAGATTGAGTTAAAATCTAGAGAACGTCTAATATTTAAAAAAACAAAGGTAAAAGAGCTTTATACTGGTGTGCACATTACAGTGAACCTCTTTCTTCACATATCCCAGCGATGTTGATGTCAGAACACAGGGTCAGACTTGATGCAGTGCCCCATGAGCACAGAGGGTTAAGGGCCTTGCTCAAGGCAACATGAGTGGCAGCGTGGCAATACTGGGGCTCGAATCCCTGACCTGTTGTGCAGTAACCCAGAGTCTTAACCTTTGAGCTAGCACTTCCCTGATATGCCCTGAAATGAGTTTATAAGCTGTTAATTATCTGCTCGAAAAAACTAGAACATCATACAGCCAGCCAGGAGACACTGATTTAGGGTGTGGCTTTGAAGATAACACTGAAAATACAGACTGTATGTGTTGCAGGTTCCAAACCACAACATTTCACATACTGTAACATCCAGCTCACTTTGACACTTTTGTAGGGACACAATCATCTACATAATAAATAAAGGAAAACGTGCTTGTCATTCAACATTAATTGTCCAAATGAAGAAGTAGAAAAGTGAAATAAAAAAAAAAAAAACCATTTAAAAGAGAAGAATAAGGAGCTTATTGTCCTATTGTATGTACAGGAAACGTATGTACATCATAAAATGAAATCATTAGTATGCAAATCCTCCACGAGGCCTGTGACATAGAGTTGAGGATGCTGCGATTTTCATTGTTGGTGAAGAGGATTGACAGGGTTAGAAATTAGTTTATTAGAGGGACCTCTATGATTAAGATGGCATGATTAAGATGGTGTGGTCATGTTCAGAGGAGGGACAGGAGGTATATATGGGTAGGAGAATTCTGAGGACTGAGCCACCAGGCCGGAGGAAAAAATGGTAGGCCAAGGAAGTTTATGGATTTGGCGAGGGATGATGTTGGCTTGAAAGAGGCAGATGTAGAGGACTCCCTTTATGGGAGCAGCCAAAGGAAAAAAGACAAGACATAAATGACAAATTTACAAAGCTATGATAGTGCACATACAAGCAACAGAAGTGTGTGCATGTAATGCAGTAATGTACTGTGAAGAATCGTGCGTGTCCAGCAGGTGGCGATGTTACTGCAGTAATATCCGCTAGCCCGTATTGTAAAGAGTCCTAAATGTCCAGCAGATGGCACTTTTACTGCACTAAACTTAAAATGCGCATGTACCGCGTAGAACTGTTATTGTCCAGCAGGCGGCGCTGTTACAACACCGAGGTCTGCTCGCCCGTAGTTTTTATAATAGCGAGTGGCCAGCAGGCGGCACTGTTACTGCAGAAATCTCCGCTCGCCCGTTCGAGCCTTTCTCCTCTCACCATCCGTGATGGCGGAGGACAGCGAGTCTGCGGCCAGCCAGCAGAGCCTGGAGCTGGACGACCAGGACACCTGCGGCATCGACGGGGACAACGAGGAGGAAAATGAACACGCACAAGGGTGAGCTTTGTTTTTCTGAAATGTCCCCTGGAAGGGACTTGTCTTGCGCTGTTCTGCATGATGGTCGTCTTTGGAGGCTAACACCACCAGCTCAGCATTAGCATATTTATCTCAAAAAGGACAGAAGTACCGTATAACTGCAAAGAAGAGCGAAATCAGAGCGTCCATTAGAAGTAC
Source organism: Silurus glanis (assembly GCA_014706435.1). Lineage (NCBI taxonomy): Eukaryota > Metazoa > Chordata > Actinopteri > Siluriformes > Siluridae > Silurus > Silurus glanis. The sequence goes on from JAAIIK010000023.1 coordinate 4,189,132, forward strand.
ATCCGGGTCCGTGTGTGGCTTTTTTGTATTTGGTGTTTGATCTGATGGTAGCCGCTTATGCTAATGTACAGCATCGGGCCACGTTTGAATGAAGCTCTTGGCTGTGTTTACTAGCTTAGCTCCATGTGCATAGCACAGCACAGCATCGCATAACATGACACGCTAGCTAGCTAACGTAAGTAGTCTCTTAACGTGCTTCATTTGGTCTCATTCAGCGTTGCCCATCACACACGCTTCCATGGCTGAACCACAGCGCTGCTCAGCTCTCGATTCTGATTGGTCAGAAAGCCGTCGAGCAAATTTTCTCCAGCAGCTCTGAAAGAAGTTTCGGCTGCAAAGCTTTAGATTCATGCGCCCGTTGCTATAGTAGCAGCTCCTCAACGTGGACTTGGACGGCGGATTACTCCATTAGTGTGTCCTTCGTTAACCCTGGTTTCTCCTCAGTAAACGTTTATTTAGCGGATCTAGACTTTCCTGTCTAGACTTCCCAGTGTTCTCTCTTTGTAATTGTTAGTGGTATAAAGTTTTCCATCACAGGAACGTCTTTTGAACGAGATACCCAAACACATTAAAATGATACGTGGAACTAGTTTGCGTCACAGCCGCATGACAGCGTTGAGCCACGTGCTTTCTTTGATACGTGAAAAATAATGTAAGAGAAGCACCAGGTTGTGCATTTATTGGAAAACGATCGATTTTAAGGTGTACCCACCTCACCATCACACCATCCTGTCATTGGTTATTTTAACATACGTGGAAGTATGTCTGTGTGTATAATTTTTTGTGCCTTCAATTGGAAACTATAGCAAGTTAACTGAAAAGGCATCCACATTTCACATTTATATGTTTGGCAGATGCTTTTGTCCAAAGCGACTTGCAATTGATGAAAACAACAAGCGATTTATGGTAAGATGGCAATAAACATGAGCGCGCCTTTTATACACTGTTTCAATCTTCTTCTTCTTCTTTCGGCTGCTTCCATTAGGGGGCGCCACAATGGATCATCCGTCTCCATACCCCCCTGTCCTCTACATCTGCCTCTTTCACACAAACTGCCTGCATGTCTTCCCTCACCACTTCCATAATCATCTTCCTTGGTCTTCCTCTTTTCCTCCTTCCTGGTGGCTCCATCCTCAGCATTTTTCTACCAATATAACTCATGTCCCACCTCTGCACATGTCCCAACCATCTCAATCTCGCCTCCCTCACCTTGTCACCAAAACATCCTACATGGGCTGTCCCTCTAATAAACTAATTTCTAATCTTGTCCATCGTCGTCACTCCCAACGAAAACCTCAACATCTTCAGCTCTGCTACCTCCAGCTCCACCTCCTGTCTTTTACTCAATGCCACTGTCTCTAATCCATACAACATCACAGGTCTCACCACAGTCCTATAAACTTTCCCTTTCATTCTTGCAGATACCCTTCTATCACAAATCACTCCTGTCACTCTTCTCCACCCACTCCACCCTGCCTGCACTCTTTTCTGTACTTCCCTAACACACACTCCATTACTTTGCAATATACACGTTTTTAATCATCATTCAAAATAGTAAAAGCTAGGACAGGAAGGGATCAAGGTTAATAAGGGGCTGCTAGATGCTTGTGGATGACATGAGTTTTCAGCTGTTTCTTGAAGAAAGTTTGGTAAGTTGTTCAACCAACAGGGTACCGCGAAAGAAAACATCCTTAACTGTGATTTTGTGCCCCTCTGCGATGTCACCAAGTGTTTCCCCTAATTTACCGATCACATGCTTCTGGACGGGATGTAGATACCTGGGAGAGGAGCAGAGGTAGGATGGTGATATTGTGTCTGTTCTGTAGGCAAGCACCAATGTCATGAACTGTATCCAGTGCCAAGAGATGAGGAGCCGTGTAACATGGGCTCTCTTGAGCTCATTGAAAACAAGACACGCTGCTGCATTATGAATCATTTGCAGAAGTTATTATTTGCTCACTGTTGCCGGGCAGATTACAAAACCTTGTGTATGTTCTACAATACGCCAAGTAATGATTTCTACAATACCGTCATCTGTCAGGTCTCGGTAGCCAACCCATCTTTGTTTGCGATCTGTGTATTGAAACGTTAATCTTGAGTTCAGCATTGCTATTTAAAAAAAAAAAAAAAAAAAAAAAAACCACAACAACTGCCATATATGATCTAAAGAGGATCTGCTTTTATGCAGGAGTCCTGGTGGAGACTTTGGTGCGAAGAAGAAAAAGAAGAAACAGAAAAGGAAGAAAGAAAAACCTAGCTCTGGAGGAACCAAGTCTGATTCTGCGTCCGATTCTCAGGAGATAAAGGTCTCTAAAGTTGTACTTATTCCCTTTTTATTAGTTGTTATTTCGTTAATCATGTTGTGTTTTGCGATATTTTGAATGAAGTTCTCATTAGATTACGAAATCATTCACTGCCTCGTCCCTGTTCTCTATCAGAATCCAGCCATTCCCATGCAAAAGCTGCAGGACATTCAGAGAGCAATGGAGCTGCTGTCTACATGTCAAGGACCTGCCAAGAACATCGACGAGGCCACCAAGCACAAGTACCAGTTCTGGGACACTCAGCCTGTCCCTAAGCTCAGTAAGTTCTAGTCAGAACTAAAGAACTGCTATGGATTCATACGGTCGTGTCCATCAAGCATATAGACTTTATATGAATTTCTACTTCTTCATAGCTTAGCACAGTTCCTCTGATCATCTAGTGTTTCCAAAGAGACCACAGGCTTTTCTTTCACACCTCCTGGGGTCACAAATGAGAATTAGATCATCTCAGCAATTTACAATTTTCTTTACATTCCAGAGAAGTAATTTATTCGCATTAGGTCTGACTACACTTGGGCTTTTCATATCCTAAACTTTTCAGAATTGAATGTGACTCATATGCATAAACAGCTTGTTTGGGTGTATTTTATTATAATCTAATCAAATTAAAATCAGTGTGAAATTTCCTTTGTTCGCTCACAGACGAGGTGGTGACCACTCACGGGCCGATCGAGCCGGATAAGGAAAATGTTCGACAGGAGCCATATTCCCTCCCGCAAGGTTTTATGTGGGATACTCTGGATCTCAGCAATGCTGAAGTGGTGAGTGTGTGTAAGACCTTTGTGTGGGAGGTCATAGCTCAATGGTTAAGGTATTAGACTTTCAAACAGAAGGTCATGAGTTCAAACCTCAGCACCCCCAAGCTACCACTGCTCACAACTACTCAGTTGTAAGCTGCTCTGTATAAGGGCATCTTTCATAAGTGTGTGTGTGTGTGTGTGTGTGTGTTTATTTCTGCTCATTGGGTTTTGTGTTCATGTTTTGTGTACACGTTCATTCAAACTCCGAGCAATCTGCATTTCCTCATTTGTTTTCTCTAACTCTTTCTCTTGTAGTTGAAGGAGCTGTACACGCTGCTGAATGAGAATTACGTAGAGGATGATGACAACATGTTCAGATTTGATTATTCTCCCAACTTTCTCAAATGGTAAGAGTACAAGTGGAATTCCATTTGGAATAGGAAAGAATCGGCTGTTCCAATTCTCCAAAATATCACTTTATATTATATAAAAATTTCTTTTTTTTTTAATACAATAACACATTTATTTTTCTAACACAAGAATAAATGTACATTTTGAAATGATGTGGTGTTTGGGTTCAATAAATGTCTTCTTTCTTTGCAAGTCAAATTCCTTGCATTTCACTGTGGCTTGATTCAGCTGCTTGTCTCATACAGTTCAGCCCAGTAACCAGTTTTACTTCCCATCTGGGTCATGTTTTAAATATATCACAAAGCCAAGTGATCTTGATATGCCACCTTGGCTTTAAGTGATGCTGTCTGAGCTTATTTTATTAAAGTACCTAACGTGACTAGGCTAAAGTTCGTCTCTGTTGTTTCTCTTCGCACGCCTCCTGTAGGGCCCTTCGCCCACCTGGCTGGCTGCCTCAGTGGCACTGTGGTGTGAGAGTCTCGTCTAATAAGAAGCTGGTGGGCTTCATCAGTGCCATTCCTGCTGACATTCACATCTACGACACGTGAGTGCGAGCCTCTGACTTATTAATGCAGTTTGAAAATACAGTTACAGATCATATTTTTTACCTTTTTAAACGTATCGTATTTCTGATTTACAGGCAATATTTGCGAATATTTGACATTACACTTAAATTTAATACAGGTCTAATAATACGTACTATAGGCCTTTTTAGTTAATAAACATTGTGGCTGGTTTTTTGTGTGGGCGGAGCTTACACAAAAAACCTGACCGCTTCACTAACGCTAGCTATTAAGTTTAGTTAGTTTGTTTTTAAACAATGACCGGTCAGAATCCGATTTTATTTGACTATGTAAGGGCACTCACTGTCCAGGACAGAACCAGATCGGCCGACCCGTACACAGAATTGGAACTGCAGCTGCCATAGTGAATGCACCTGACTCACTTGGCATTAGCAGTTAGTAGGCAATAAAATCTATTTGTATATCTACTTGAGAGTATGAAGCTAATTTTAGCCTAGCTTACTACCTAACTGGCAAACTATACTTTCGGTTGGCTACTAGCAGTGGCAAACATTTGCAAATGAAAATACTTGATCACAGACCTGACACATATAATGGGTCTGTTCGCTGTTCCCTCTGACGACATAAACAGTTTACTTTGTTTAGTCTCTGGCCGTTAGCTAGCAAGCTAAAATATTAGCGTTACATTGGAAATCAATTAACTTGTTCCCCAATTTCTGATTAGGTGGGCATGCATGAGAAATCTTTAGACCAGTAACCAAACCATATCAACAAAAGACAATAGTTTCTTTAACCTTACTTGATATGAAGTGCCATCGTCATCGTGACAGAGGCAGTGATAGGGTCTATAAGAAAATACATGTAACGTCTGAAATTGTAAAGTTTTCTGTAAGATGTTTGTGTGTTTTTTGTGGAGGTTTTGGTGGTCTAGTGGTTAGGATGCGGCGCTCTCACCGCTGCGGCCCGGGTTCGATCCCCGGTCAGGGAACCAACCCCAGCCACTTTCAGTGCCGGTCCCAAGCGCGGATAAATTGGGGAGGGTTGCGTTAGGAAGGGCATCCAGCGTAAAAACATGTGCCAAATCAAACATGCGGATGGTGCGCTGTGGCGACCCCTAACGGGAGAAGCCGAAAGAAAGTTTTTTTTTTTTCTGTTACACAAGCTGCATTTTGTCAACTTCAAGATACGAGTCCTGTGATGGAGCAACTATAGATTAACTTTTAAATGTCACTTATAAAATGGTATAGCGTGTCGTTCATTAACTACATTTTAATAATCATTAGCAAAAAAAAAAAAGTTACTGATAAAGTTGCCTTTTTTTTTTCCAGATTAAAGAAGATGGTAGAGATCAACTTCCTGTGTGTGCATAAAAAGCTTCGCTCAAAGCGTGTAGCTCCAGTTCTGATCCGGGAGATCACACGCCGGGTTAACCTAGAGGGCATTTTTCAGGCAGTTTACACTGCAGGGGTGGTACTGCCCAAACCAGTTTCCACATGCAGGTACCAAGACAGGCACATGTACATGAATCGCTTAACGTCTAAATGTGAACCTACAGCATAAACTTTTTATTTTTTTATTTTTTTTTACTTTTTTGCAGGTATTGGCATCGTTCTCTAAACCCGAGGAAACTTGTAGAGGTGAAGTTTTCTCACCTTAGCAGAAACATGACACTACAAAGAACCATGAAGCTTTACAGGTTATCAGATGTAAGTCCTCTGTGACTTGGAGCTGCATATAGATCTACTACTTCATCAGCCAATATAGACTTAACTCTCAAAGAATGGAGAAAAAAAATGTTTCTGAAACCTTCTTACATTTTTTTTTTTTATTGCGACACAGAGCACTCGCACTCCTGGGTTGAGGCCGATGGCGGCTGCCGATGTGCAGCAGGTGACTGCGCTACTGCAGAAATACCTAAGCCATTTCCATCTGCGGCCCGTAATGGGGGAGGAGGAGGTGCAGCACTGGTTCCTCCCGCAGGAGAACATCATCGACACCTACGTGGTGGAGGTACGGTTTACTTTTTTGAGCATTTTTTGTCATGTATTTTTTTTTTCATGGAATGTTGTTTGTCTCCTTGGTTTAGGGTTCTGGTGGCACGCTGACCGACTTCATCAGTTTCTACACGCTGCCTTCTACAGTGATGCACCACCCACTGCACAAAAGCCTAAAGGCAGCTTACTCCTTCTACAACGTGCACACGCAAACACCGCTGATTGATCTGATGAATGACGCACTCATCCTCGCCAAACTGGTACGTCTGTGATTTCAATGCCACAGTACAGATTTAAAGCAAATATGGAAAATCAGTTCTGTAACCATGGTCAAAAGCTTTTCACATGCCCAAAAAAATCTTATGTAAATATAGCAAATGTAAAAGCGATTTCCACTAGATAGCACTTTCGAGCTAAAACTTCCCCGTGTGTCAGGTTTCCTGTTAAGATGAAATCTAACATAGGATTATACAGATGTGTGACAAGTATACAAAAAGAATTTCCGGCCGTTTTTACTTCCTCCTGCGCATGAGCACTATGATGACTCTGCTCTTTGTGCAAGTATCTCACAAACACACACGTGTGTGTGTGTGTGTGTGTGTGTGTGTGTATGTATGTATGTATGTATGTATGTGTGTGTGTATATATATATATATATATATATATATATATATATATATATATATATAATGTAATATAATATAATATATACACACACACACACACACACACACACGATTGTCGCACGATTGTCATGAGTTGACTCGTTATTGATCAAAACTTAACCGCACCTTTGTATTTGTTCTAAATGTACCTTAAAATAATACTTTTAATACTCTAATCATTATGGGCATGGACAAATATGGATGCTTTATGCAAATGTGTTTGTTATTAGTGAAACCATACTAAACATGAAGCATGAAGACAAAATATTCTTGTAAATGTTTTAAATTACAGAAATCATCAGGACACCACACTAAACTTTTGCTATGTTTCCACACGGACGGTTTGAATTGCTGAAATGTTTCACGGTGGATTTTGGTGCTTGATTTGAGACTTGGCGCATCAGTAAAACAAATGTTTAGTAATTAAAAATAATTCACCGTGGCATCGTTCCGTCTCATGCTCCCTGAAACCACTCTTTCACAATTTAAGCCAGATGAAACTTTTTATTGTCATCTTGGATTATGCCAATATTGATGGAATAACCTGGTCATTCAGTATATTCAGGTAGTCAGCTGACCTCATTCTATGGGCACATAATTTTGCTGATTTTTCTTTTCTTTTCATTACAGAAAGGCTTTGATGTTTTTAATGCTCTGGATTTAATGGAGAATAAGACTTTTTTGGAAAAGCTCAAGTTTGGAATTGGAGACGGAAACCTTCAGTATTACCTTTACAACTGGAAATGTCCTGGCATGGAGCCTGAGAAGGTGAGCAGAATAAATATAAATAAAGGGCAGTAATATCCGTATGAGGCCGAGTGATATGGCATTGCGGTATAGACACTGCAGGATAATAGCATTATGATGAACTTCATTCTAATTCTTTCTTATGGAATACTTACTGAGAATTAAACTGAAGAATCTGGTATAACTACTGGTGATGAAACTTATTTCAATTTATTTAAATACTGTAAGAGTCTATTTCTGCCTTGTTTCTACCTACCTTGATTATGCCATAAAAATAGTCATTAATGCGTTGCATTAAAAAAATAATAAACACATAAAGGCACGATCCTGAACCTTTTATGCATCATGGACCAGTTGCTAACAATAAAAATGCATATTATATTACATATTATATTATTTTAATTGCTTTTATAATGAAAATATAACTTACCACAATGTGGAATCAGTGAAAGATGAATTTATCAAAGAAGAAAAACTGCAACTGAAACAGAAATCCTCCTGCTCTCCTTCTACTTTCGGCTGCTCCCATTAGTGGTCGCCACAGCAGATCATCCGTCTCCATACCCCCCTGTCCTCTACATCTGCCTCTTTCAAACCAACTACCTGCATGTCTTCCCTCAGCACATCAATAAACCTCCTCCTTGGTCTTCCTCTTTTCCTCCTTCCTGGTGACTTCATCCTCAGCATTCTCCTACTGATGTACCCCATGTCCCTCCTCTGCACATGTCCAAACCATCTCAATCTCACCTCCCTCACCTTGTCTCCAAAACGTCCTACATGCGCTGTCCCTCTAATAAACTCATTTCTAATCCAACGAAAACCTCAACATCTTCAGCTCTGCTACCTCCAGCTCCACCTCCTGTCTTTTACTCAATGCCACTGTCTCTAAACCATACATCGCCGCAGGTCTCACCACAGTCCTATAAACTTTCCCTTTTACTCTCGCAGATACTCTTCTATCACTAATCACTCCTGTCACTCTTCTCCACCCACTCCACCCTGCCTGCACTCTTTTCTTCACTTCTTTAACACACTCTCCATTACTTTGCACTGTTGACCCCAATTAATTGGCCTAGGTGGATAGTCTTTTTTATTTATTTATTTATTTATTTAAAATTAAGTCAATACAATTGAAATAAAATAAAACATTTTAAAGTATTGATTCTTGCTATGTGGCCTGATACCAAGTGATCCATGGCCCAGTGGTTGAGGACCTCTGTCATACAGCATGTTTTCTTCCTGCAGTCATCATTTTATTCGCTTCCTCACTTCAAATGAATCGTGTTCGTGTAGGTCAGGGTTTATGATATTATGAATTTAAAAAAGAAGGAATTTTCTTTGATCCCATGCTTTCAGATTTCTAATACTGACTACAATAACTAACATGATATTGTCGGTAACATAAGTGTGTGCAAGCTAAAAGACTAATGGACATCGTGAAGTCACTCACTATCATCTCTCGCCTTTCTTGCAGGTTGGCCTCGTGCTACAGTAACCAGCTGCTACATTCAGGTCCACGGGACGCCAGTCAGAAAAAAACCATGAAGAAAATCCATTCAGTGAATGAGTTCCATCATGCAGCTCTCTTAGGTCTCTTCTTTTGTTACAAGAGATTCTCCGGTGATTTTTTTTCTTTCCTTTTTAGATATCGGCAGAATGTGAAAAGCATCAGCTTCAGACTGACTAATACTTCATACTATAAACACACAATTCTTTTCTTAAGGCATGCATCAACTCTTAATGTCTCTATTTTATTTAATTTGGGGATTTTTTTATTTTTTTTTGCAAATACATGATCGACAAGCGCATGTCTCTCATCTGATGTGTAAACACCCTCGATTACTTTTCAGTTTTGTTCCTAATCAGTGGGAAAGGATTTGAAGCGGTATAGTTAATATGCTATATTTATTACGTGTTGTGGTTTACAGAGGAGCCGAGAAACAGGGCAGGGTCGCATCCAAAGTTTTGACCATGGAACGCTGCTGTGGTTCCGGCTCTCGGTTTCGTTTTGCTGCGTACATGTGAAGAATGTATCACTTTTATTCCATTTCTCCTCGAAGCACATTCTCTTAATAGAGCTTGAAAGCTTTAGTGTGCACTTTTTTTTAATGATTTATTCTGTTTAGGTCATGAGTGTGTGCAAACCTAGAAGAATGTGAAGCGTTGTTTTTTTTATTATTACTGTGTTCACGTCTCAGTGTTTTAGTCCGAAACAATTCTGATATTTAGAATTGTGTTTAAGTTTTACACGCATCATCAGTCAGTCGCAAAGAAAACTTTGCTGGGAATTTTCACACACAAGCACAAAGGAGACGAGACAAACAATCACTGGCGTCTCTTTGACGACGTCGCTGTCTTTCTTTCTAGCTTTCCCTGTGATTTTAAATATACGCAGCTGAAAAATTGCTCATCACTTGATCAAATTGCTGTTACATGGGCCTCTAAAAACTTACAAAAAGAGCTTTTTTTATATACAGTAGAAAACGCCTTAGTGTTCCTGCTTCTCTTGTATTTGACAAATGTATCCGTGTCTACAAGCCATTCAAGCACATCCAAATTACAATCCTAAAGAATTAGACACAAATCAGATGCTTGTTCTCAAATCCAGGTTGCTTTTTTTTTGCCAGAGGTGTGTGTGTGTGTGTGTGTGTGTGTGTGTGTGTGTGTGTGTGTATGTGCGCGCGCGCGCGCGCGCACGCGCAGTCTTGAAGCTTGCTGTATGAACCGAGCATGATGATTTTTTCCTCTCCACCCTCATGAACGTCACCCAAAGTACTTACCTTATTTACGAGGTCGTTTTTTTTAAAAACCTGATGTAGATTCAAAATGACGCTCAGCTTTCTCTGAAGATTTTTATTAAACTCCATTTGCAGGTTGTGTGAACCACGAAACAAACTGAAAAGATCAATTGTATACCAGCACCATGTCAAACACGGTGGCCACCACGATATCTGATCATGAAAGATGCATTAACGAATACCAGCATGGATAAATTTGAATCAAATAAAAATCATCTGAAACCTGTAACAACTCTCATTCACTCAATCTCTCCACTGATTTACCCAGTGGTTCATATGTTTAGTTAATGATGTGTATGGTGGACTGGTAAGGGGTGCCTTTAATTATGAGACGTGTAAAAAAAAAATCCTTTGCACCAATTTCAGTAATTTTTTCACCTGCTTTACCACTTTTGTGAACAAAAGGAAATTGTGACCATCATGCATTAGATGTTTCAAGGGAATAAGGTGGCATTGTTGCAGTTTGTCCACGTGCTCACTTTTGTTTTGCTTTCTTCTGCTTGGTTTTACGGATTTTTAAAGGATTTGGGATAATTTTCTTTACTTTAAGAGGTTGCAGTGAAATCACCGGGTCCTGAACTTCAAGGCAATCCTCCAGTCTCCTTTTTCTCCCTCTACCCAGTTTCTCCTCGTGTTCCTGCTTGGTTTCCTCTGACATCTCAACCCGTTTTGATTCGGACACATGGGCCCCTGGAGGCACCCAAGCCACGGCAAGCGGGGGCGTTTTGGCCACGAGGGCCTCCACCGTGTCCGCGAACGTGCCACTCTGCCGCTTAAAGCCGAGCGCGAGGACGCTGCCGAGGCCGAGCGCTCCCGAGAGACCCGCACTCAGACCCGGGACCTGGCACGCAGGTACCGCGCGGGTTTGGCTCAGGGATATGAGATGGCTGGTCATGTGAGCGGGTTTCACCGAGTCGCACACGAGCACCAGGCCGAGCTCGTTCCTCTCCAGACCTTTCGTCACCTCGTTGATGCCGATGGCGAGCTCGTTCCTCAGGCGCTTATCGGTCCAGCATCGCTCATCTGACTTCTGTGTCGGTTCAGCGGTGTCCATCGATTCCTGGTTTTCCTTCTTGTCCTTTCGCTTTCTTCGCCACTTGCGGAAAACTTTTCCGTGCTGTTTCCGGAGATCGAGCGAGCTGAGTTTCTCGGTCACGGTTTTCAGGATGAATCTGGCCTGACCCTTCTCTAACGGCTTCCACTTTAAGTCGTACGGGTTGCCGAGGCACGTTTTCACTGGGAGAGGTTTCTTTTTCTCCTTTTTCGTGGCTTTCTGCCCCGGTGTAGCCATCCTGCTATTAATGCACACGTCTGCTTTAATACGGATTTAAAATATCCGTATACGTTTTACCTCAAACACGCCACAAATCGCGTTTCTCTGAAGCGTGTGAACTGTCTGTGGAAGCAGCCATATTTGTTTTTGTGCTCTTCTTCGCCGCATCAACAGTTTGGATTTAAAGCCGTAGTGCCACCTGCTGTTCCGGTGCTATAACAGTCTATTAAATATCGTGGGCTTGTTCAAGTCAAAACCCATCCCCATAGTTATTGAAAGCAATGACCAACAAGAAAAGTGCAAATAATGTAAAACACAATTACAACAGTCACTGTTTTACATTATTTGCACTTTTCTTGTTGGTCATTGCTTTCAATAACCATGGGGATGGGTTTTGACTATAAATGAGTACAGTCTGCTACAATGACTTGGGTCTGCAATATACATGAACAATTTAGCATTTAAGAACCCATCACTAAACAGCACACCTCAACAATAAACTATAATGAATGGAAATACCATGTCCCCCAGATAAGGACGGAGGAAAATCCCTTTTGAGCCTGGATCCTTTCAAGTTTTTTTCCTCTTAACATCAATGAAAGTTTTAGATAAAAATCAATGCATTATTAAAAATATTATATTGCATCAAAATCAATGTATTTATTATTTACACTTGCACTTGTGTTATTTACATTTTGTGACATAGTTTAAGTCAAATGATTGAATTAAACTACAAACCTCAATACTATAAATATAGGAATCCTATAAATGTTGACTTGGTCCTACAAAAACAGCAATTGTTGTATTTTGTTAACATAATAAATTACCATGCAATAAAAATCTATGCTGCGTTTGTTTTTAAGAGAGGTCAGAGGAAATGTCTTTAAAGCTGCTAAAATGATTACAGTAACCAAAACACAAAAGCGTCTCAGCACTCACAATTGGGGTCTACTTTGAGTCAAAAGCAGGAATTTTAAATCTATAATGGGCAATATATATAATCACATTATATATATAAACTTAGCAACGGCTTAGCTAGTGAACCATATTAAAATAAATCAGATTATTGCCTGATTTGTGAAGACCAGTAATTTTTTTTTTTTTTGTCTGGTTATTTTATCTTTGCCCCAACATTTTAATAATATTAAAAAAAAAATAATAGAGAGCATGACTCAAAAGCTGTACTTAAGAAACAACTCAATTTATTGCACAATTCAGTTCAATGCCTAATACAGCTTTTCAGTGACCTCTAATCAGGGTTGGGCAAAGATACAAATAAAATACCAAATACCTTAACTTCCAGTGTATCAAAATAAACTGCAAAATACAGCAGCCACACCATGTATCACAATAAACTACTATTTCTTTTATTTAAAAAAATACTAAAAATACTTTTACAAGGAAGCATGAAATGTCTTCACAAATCTTCCATTAATTGGTCTATTTGATTTGTTCCTTTATGATGTGTTATGATGTGTTATCCACATACATAAATGTGTGTATCTGTTATGTAGCTTTATGTTGTTTTATGTAGCAACAGGGTTCTGGAGAATCGTTGTCTCATTTCCCTGTGTACTGCGTCAGCTTTATATGGTTGAAATAACAATAAAAGCTTCTTGACTATTAACACTTGACTCATTTCACTGACTCAGTTGATTAAGTAAACAATGTTTGATAGCAAAAGCTTTTCTCAGGCTGAGTCTCACAATAAATCTGCAAACAGTTAACAGATCAAATATTCACATACAATATTCCTGTGATCTCCCAGATGAAGGTTAGTTTTAATGTAACCAACAGTTTAATGTTGAACAGTTTGTAAAAGATTCATAATTGTATCCTAATTTATTTACTTGGTGTTTGGTAACGAAGGGCTGCTTTACATCAGCAACACCGACAAACACGTCATTCATAAGAAGACGACTGATGACACCTGCATTCATAGCAACTAGTTTCTAACTAATTCATCATTTGATTGTTATTATAAATATAATCATATGTGTCATGCCATGTTATGCAAAATCATGATCCCACTAAACAGCTACTTTAGTTAGGCTACAATATTCAGCAATGAAGTATTTATTTATCAGTCTTTGGACGCCTATTTGAAAGCTGGCAGCCTACACATTTCTTACCTTCATCACCTTCTTCCATATGAATCAATGATTTGTTCTGATCTGTGCAAACTACTAAGTAGGCACCAATCAGAGGCGGCGTTTTTATGTCGTCATCATATAGAACTTCTTACGTATTTTATAACTTCACAAATACAAAACACTAAACAATTTTGATAGAAAATATGAAGCCATTTTCATCAACCCGATCAAGTACAAATGATAAAAACCTATTTTATATTTAAAATACTTGTATCGTAAATACCGCCCATCACTGCCTCTTCATGCCTCTGAGAAGCTGGTTCTTATTTTTTATTTTATTTCTTTATATGCCATTTCTCTTTCCATTATTTCCCTCATCTCATATAAATGGCACGAGCGACCAAATCAAATGTTGCCAAAGGCCCAATTTCTGCCCACTGACTCCAGTCTGGTCATCTGTGGGTTATTTAAATGTTAGTGCGGTGATCATATTACTGTCTTTCCAACACACACACACACACACACACACACACACACACACAAACACAGAGGGAGAGAGAGAGAAAGAGAGAGAGAGAGAGAGAGAGAGAGAGAGAGAGACAGAGGGAGAGAGAGGGAGAGCGAGAGGGAGAGGGAGAGCGCGCGCCCGTTGCTCTTATTATGGATTGTGCACGCGCTCTCTCTCTTTTGTCGTCTCAGCTCGACTCGAACTGCGCAACTTAGCGGCAGATTCCGCGCGCGCTCGGACCGATCAAAAGCTTCCGACGGAGAAAATGCTGCAGGTGAGAGACTCATGTCGTTTATAACATCGTGCACAATTTATTTCTATTTTTCCTGTGTGAGAACGAAAACGCGCATTTTTTCTGTCGTCTTTTTTTTTTTTTTTACATTTTTTTTATTTTCCTGCAGGAAGATTTTTTAGCGCGTTACAAAATATGCTCTGTGACGTGTTCGATGTCGATGTTTATTATTAATTGATTTGCGCATGCAATTTGTGCAAAAGGCGTCTGAGGTGTATTATTATTATTATTATTATTATTATTATTATTATTATTATTTAACAGCAGCAATCAGACACTTATGTTAAACAGCAGTGAGCATCTTTTTTGCCGCATGAGGAAAAAAAAAGCAATATAGGATGGACATTCTGTGCACTGACTCATGCTGCCTGTCCAAGTGCATTTTGGGAAATCCTTATATGTAGTAGTGTAATATAATGCCATTATGATTGTCTTAGAAAACACTGAGGCTTGAAATATAATCTGTGTAAGAATGTTAATGTGTGCATGGTTTGTTCTGTGTTGTTGGTTATCAGCATTTCACTGTACTAATAAAGTAACCTTCTAGCCTTTAGGCAATAGACAAAATACAGATAATCATTTTTGGAAAGAAGGGAATAAATAAATTGAATGCTTCTTCAAATTGTTAGTGACATAATTAAAACATTAATGAACATCTAGCATGAAAGAGGGACCACTTAAAGTGTATATAGTGATTTGTTTCCAGGACTGAAGAGATGCAGTACGTTTTTGCTGTGTAATGTTAAATTGGAGAAGGAGGTCAGTTAGTTCCTGCTTCTTTGTGATTCACTGCATGATCTTGTGGTTGTGAGGGGAGTTTCCTCTGGCATGCACAGCCATTTGTTAGTTGTTGGCTGAATAATAGACTTCCTACAGTAGAGGAATAAAGACCATGGCACACTGATTAATCATGGTCTTAGTGAGACCAACGGAGAAAAATAGGTCAAATATTCACAGGCTGGATTATTATTTTACCCAGTGTGAATTAAACGAACAGGGTGGACTAAATGTAATGAAATGACATGCATTAACATGCTTTTTCCCCATTAGTAAAGATTGCATGCTTTATTTACTTTGAAATGATTTTGTACCCAGAGGTAGTTGTCAGAATATATATATATATACACTCACCGGCCACTTTATTAGGTACACCTTACTAGTACCGGGTTGGACCCCCTTTTGCCTTCAGAACTGCCTTAATCCTTCGTGGCATAGATTCAACAAGGTACAGGAAACATTCCTCAGAGATTTTGGTCCATATTGACATGATAGCATCACGCAGTTGCTGCAGATTTGTCGGCTGCACATCCATGATGCGAATCTCCCGTTCCACCACATCCCAAAGGTGCTCTATTGGATTGAGATCTGGTGACTGTGGAGGCCATTTGAGTACAGTGAACTCATTGTCATGTTCAAGAAACCAGTCTGAGATGATTCGCGCTTTATGACATGCACGTTATCCTGCTGGAAGTAGCCATCAGAAGATGGGTACACCGTGGTCATAAAGGGATGGATATGGTCAGCAACAATACTCAGGTATGCTGTGGCGTTGACACGATGCTCAATTCGTACTAATGGACCCAAAGTGTGGCAAGAAAATATCCCCCACACCATTACACCACCACCACCAGCCTGAACCGTTGATACAAGGCAGGATGGATCCATGCTTTCATGTTGTTGACGCCAAATTCTGACCCTACCATCCGAATGTCGCAGCAGAAATTGAGACTCATCAGACCAGGCAACGTTTTTCCAATCTTCTATTGTCCAATTTGGGTGAGCCTGTGCGAATTGTAGCCTCAGTTTCCTGTTCTTAGCTGTCAGGAGTGGCACCCGGTGTGGTCTTCTGCTGCTGTAGCCCATCCGCCTCAAGGTTCGACGTGTTGTGCGTTCAGAGATGCTCTTCTGCATACCTCGGTTGTAACGAGTGGTTATTTGAGTTACTGTTGCCTTTCTATCAGCTCGAACCAGTCTGGCCATTCTCCTCTGACCTCTGGCATCAACAAGGCATTTGCGCCCACAGAACTGCCGCTCACTGGATATTTTCTCTTTTTCGGACCATTCTCTGTAAACCCTAGAGATGGTTGTGCGTGAAAATCCCAGTAGATCAGCAGTTTCTGAAATACTCAGACCACCCCGTCTGGCACCAACAACCATGCCACGTTCAAAGTCACTTAAATCACCTTTCTTCCCCATTCTGACGCTCGGTTTGAACTGCAGCACATCATCTTGACCATGTCTACATGCCTAAATGCATTTAGTTGCTGCCATGTGATGGCTGATTAGAAATTTGCGTTAACGAGCAGTTGGACAGGTGTACCTAATAAAGTGGCCGGTGAGTGTATGTATGTATATATATATATATATATATATATATATATATATATATATATATATTGTTTTTCCAGGCAGAGTTTGAGAAGATTGCAGCGGATGTAAAACAGCTGAAGACCAGGCCATCCGACCAGGAGTTACTAGACCTGTATGGCCTCTACAAGCAAGCTACTGTTGGGGACATTAACATTGGTACCTTAATCCTTACATCCTGACATTATATATAAAAAACAATTATAACAACAACAACAAAAAAAAAAAACGGAAAGTGTCTTGTTTAATGCAGATGCACCTGGAATGATGGATAGGAAAGGAAAAGCTAAATGGGATGCTTGGAATTCCAGGAAAGGTACTAACTGACTTTGTATTAATATTTGGACAAAAACCCTATTTTGTAATATGTATTGGTTAGACACTTTCCATACTCAGGAATGATCCTTCATGCTGTGTGATTTGCTCTCTAATAATAAACCCATCACCTTTTGTATTGAACAGGCATATCTACTGATGATGCCATGACTGCATACATCGGGATTGCCAAGGAAGTCATCAATAAATATGGAATGTGATCAGTTTTTATGCTTGGAATAGATTAACGCATGAACCCGAAAACTGTGAATGTGATAATTGCACACATAGATTCAAATAGTTAAGCCTGGTATTGGTGTCGCTAATGTCACACTGTAATAGTCACTTAAAGAGCAAGGAATAATGCTATTGTTTTTGCATACTACATAAAATAAGTTGTACATTAAAAAAATTGTTGTGATTTGTGTTATTTCTTTGAATAATAATAAAACTTTTCATACAGAGACAGCCTCAAGTTCGTGATTAATATTTCCGTCTGATTTAGCACCTCTACATACGATAGCACAATCTGTCAGAAGGAGTTCTTTGTCATGGAAAGCACTTCATTGGTATTCCAGTCTGGAGAGCAGAATGATTGCACAATGTGCACCCTAACTACATAACAAGTAGTAGGTTGTTCATCACAGTAAGAAATGAGCCAAACAAGTGGACACATTAAGAATATTAAAATTAAAATTATTATTGATTCGTCAGTGGCAGTCAGATGGAAAAAGGAATCGCCAAATTTAGTTTTATCTATTATAAGATTACTGCAGAAACTTAAGTGCCTCTGGTATTTGAATATTCAGGATCTTGACTGATATGGTTTGAGTTTTCATTCTCCATTAGCTTATACAAGAAAGTGATTTTGAGCATGACATATTATAAAAGGAAGATTCTGTCAAATTACCACAAGCTCCTACTATGTCACCAGACTGATAACTAATACTTTAATATATTATTGACTTGACCTGAGGCATCCAATGATGTTTAATGGTAATAAATATAATATTTTCCTTATGCATGCTATTATCTGCTGCTGACCATTTGGTGGGTTAAGGTTGAGTACAATTTTGGGCCAATATCAGTTTGTCCTTTTGGTTTCTAATGCCAACAGATTTGAAAACACATTTGAGCCAACTTTAGCATGTTGTCAGGGTTGTTATGAAAACTGCTCCATTTGTCAATGTTGAACTAACATTTTGCCAACTTTGGTGTGCCAATATGTAATAGCGTGAATAAATTGTATACATGAAGACATTAGTCATGAGCCATCAACAGAGCCATTATAAAAACACTTACAAAAATTATTACATTTATTAATAATTAGAAACACACTTTTTTTTAAAGTATGTTTCATTGAAGTGTTACTAGTCATGACTTATTTACACAAAATGACAGAACAGGTGGTGCAGTCATCTCCCAAATGTTGATTTATATTTATTTATTCTTGGTCAGTCAGCTGATCTTTAGAATAATAATCTTTAGCAAGATTATACTACATCTTAGTCCTGCTGGCTGATGAGCTTATCTGTGTACAGAGTCTAGGATCTGCTATTGGAAAGGCAAATATGTGGTTGGCTTCATCACCATGACTGTAGCAGGAGAAACCATGTGATATTACATCACCCTAAGTAGAGTAACGAGTGTAGAGAGGAAGAATATGCAGATGGTTTGCTCACAAAACCCTAAGGAACTTAAGTGGAGGGTTTGTTTTGAACTGATGAATACAAGTGAACTATCCTCAAAGGATTCATAGTTTCATGATGGAAAAAAAATCCATGCATTATATATATATATATATATATATATATATATGTGTGTGTGTG
>JAAIIK010000023.1:4214494-4242583 GCA_014706435.1 Silurus glanis
TGTGTGTGTGTGTGTGTGTGTGTGTGTGTGTGTGTGGTTTTGTTTTAATATCACTGTGTTGTGTGCAGGGTACAGAAGTGGTACGAGACCTTCCTGATCCAGAAGAGCTTGTGTTCACTGTAGATGAAAAAGTCCAGAGAGACATTACATTGGCTAAAGAGCAGTACAGCAAAAGTGTGAGTATTTATACCCAAGAAAGCTGGGGTCAGAGTGCAGGGTCAGCCATGAGGTTTAAGGGCCTTGCTAAAGGGTCCAAGAGAAGCAACTTGGCAATACTGGGGCTTGAACACCTGACATTATGATAAGTAAACCACCGAGCCACTTAACAGCGATTGAGAAGGTCTGTGTGAAAAGGTAATAAATAAATAAACAATCCCAGAATGCCTGTGGAGGAGAAACTCAATGTATATAGGCTAAGCAAACGTTGTCCAAAGTACAAATTACATGAAGGGTAAAAATAACTGTTATGCTTATTATAGTTTTATAATCACAGAGTAACTGTTATCTGACCCATTCAGTATTTATTACTGAAACTGAGAATAGATTACAGGGTGTAATCTATTCTCACCATGTAAAGATACACCACCCATGTAAAGGTACACCACCCAAATTACTGTATGGCATTAAGGGGCTTGCGTGTGATGATGGTGGACGAAGCACTGTAATTAAAATCAAGATGACACCCTTGATGATCTCCTCGAGCCAGCTCACTTTGTTTATGGAGAATTCGGATAAAGTGTGGAAAACACCCCCCCACTCCCTCCCCCATACAGCAACCGATCACAAAAATGTGATTTGAGACTACATGATTTATTTTATTTTATTTATTTTATTTTTTTATTTTATTTATTTTTTCTCCAGACTCAAGATCTGCAGCTCATCTGCTATGCCTTCACCTCTTTTGGGAAAGCAGCGATCAAAAAGAAGAAACTTCACCCGGACACATTTGTACAGCTGGCAATGCAGTTAGCGTACTACAGGCAACATGGAAAGTAAGTGATGCTGTCCTGCTTATTGTTTCTCAGTGGGAGGATTTTGAATACATCACATGATGCAAGAATGGTGGTACTAGTGATCTTTTTTCTTTCTTCTGTCAGACCTGGGAGCTGTTACGAAACCGCTACCACACGTCGTTTCTATCACGGACGAACAGAGACTATGAGGCCGTGTACAGTGGAAGCCATCCAGTTATGCAAAGTCATGCTAAATCCCTCAGCGACTGTAAGCAGCTTGTAATAAAACAGTAACTTTGGAACCTACATGAGATTCTGTAAAGTTTAAAGGAAGGGCAAAGGGGAAGGGGCGGAGCTAAGTTCAAGACTGAGCATGAGAAATCTAGCGAAATCCGTTGGATAACAATAATGCGAATATAATTTTTTGTTAATATACTGTGTTACCATGTAATACTTTTGGTACGAAGGTATATAGTATGGCATGCACCTTTTAATCTTTATTCGAGATTTTCTTTTAATGAGTGCCCCTTTACAGGCTGAAGAGAAAAGAAAAGCTGTGCACAGTGCTTTCAACAAACACAACAAGCTGATGGATGAGGCTCAGAAAGGAAAAGGTATAAAAGTGGTTTTAGTCACGTGGAACTGTCACGCAAAAATGTTTCATCTAAAATCACTTGAAATACTGTCGTGTGGCACACCGCTGCATGGAACGTGTGAAATACCGTGACGTGAAACTTTCCCACTTGAAACAGCATCACGTTAAATCTCCATTATTTAAAACTCTAAAAACGCACATAAAAATATATGTGGATTTTTGGGATTTTAACGACATTAATACATTAGTTCGAATCTTAAAATTTTTATTGTTATAATCTCATTATTTTGTTTATTTTTTAGGCTTTGACAGACATCTTTTGGGCCTGTACATGATCGCCAAGGAGGAAGGACTTCCTGTTCCTGAGCTTTACACTGACCCTCTCTACACTGAGAGGTCTGTCGTTTTTTACCCGGATTGGTGCAGAAAAACTAAACATGCTGATGTAGGACAAATGTATATACACTATGGCTGCATTTCCACTTGGCATTAACATGCGATCACCGTGATCCAATAGGATCGTCAGTCGATCAGGACACGCCGCATTTACACTTGGCAACATCAACTGACTTCTCCGTCATGATAACCATTCGGGTCTGTTTTTCCCCACGCAATATTTAAATAAGTCTGCAGAAGAAGGGTTTTCTTTTGAAAACCATTTTCAGTCGCGGGACATCATACAAATGAGGAGGCTGCATTTAGTAATTGAGTGGATAGATTCCTTTGTGGAAACAGTAAAAAGAAACATGGATCACGAGAAAGTTGGCAGCTGTTGTGGGGAAAAATCTGCGTTCCTTATAGAGAGTGAGTGGTTCTGCAACTTTCAGGTGCGTTGTACTCCGAACTCGATTGTAACGAAAAACCACACAGCTGCGTGCAGCGGTAGAGAGGGGGCGGGGTTTTGCGTGACGTTGACCTGCGAATGCAGACACGACGGCCGGATTGCCTTTACGTTACACAGATCTAATCACAATGCGTCCTCGGCTACCTCTGGACCAGGACACGCTGATCAGATAACATTCCGATCAGAAGCGTGGTTACACTTGTGTTTTTAATGTGTATATAGACAACATCTGGATACAGGTCGCATGTTAATGCCAAGTGTAAACGCAGCCTATATGGACAAAAGTATTCAGACTTTTCCAGCCATTTGTGGTTCTTCCCCCAAGCTGTTACCATAAAGTTGGAGGCACTTCAGGCTGTTTTTAGATGCAGTAGCATTAAAATTTCCCTTCACTTGAACTAGGAGATCAAAACCTGTTCCAGAATGACAATACACCTGAACACAAAGCAAAATCCATTAAGATATGCTTTACAAGGTTTGGAGCAGAAGATCTTGAACAGCTTGCTATAGAGCTCCGACCTCAACCATGTTACACCTTTGGGATGAATTGGAACGATTACTGCACCCCCAGGCCTCCTCACCTCACCTTCATTGGTAGCTGATTTTACTTAACAATGAGCACTAATCTCCAGAAGTACACTTCAAAATCTAGGACATCTTCCCAGAGGAGTGGAGGTTATTCTAACTGCAAATGGGGCATTAAATGTGGAATGGGATGTTCAGAAAGCACATACAAATCTTTTGGTCAGATGTCCGTAAACTTTTGTCCATATAGTGTATAATAGTAAACACAATCATTATGATTGAATTCATTACGAGGACCAGTTTCAAGACATTTTTGTAATGACATGCTGTTGAATTATATATTAAAGGAATTATTGAAAAAAATGCTCAATAATAAATATAGACAGAATGACGAAGAACGTTGTCTGTGTTTCTCTGAGCAGCGGCGGAGGAGGGAATTTCGTCCTTTCCTCCAGCCTTGTCGGCTACACCACTGTTCTGGGGGCCGTCGCTCCCATGGTGCACCACGGCTATGGCTTTTTCTACCGCATCCGTGACAACAGGTGAGATGGGAAGTGCATGCAAACCATCCAGTCGTTGAGCCTCAGGATATTATTAATAGACTGCTTTTTTTTTTTTTTTTTGCTTCCAATTTTAGGATCGTCGCATCCTGTACCGCCTGGAAATCCTGTCCAGAGACGGATGCCGAGACGTTTTTCCAGAACTTGTGTACTTCCTTTCATGAGATCATGCAGGTCATGACTCTGTCCCACCTGTAGGGCAAAACTGGGCAACTGAGCCCTTTCTTTTAGTACGATTTCTAGCTAATGTACACAAGCTGACATTGATCAAAGTGCCTCTAGCTGTTTAAAACCTCAGGCTTCCATTTGATACGATTTAGATTCCAAAGTAAACGAGTTGAGACGTGAACCTACTATAATATGCTATCAATTTAGTAGTCTTTGTCTGAGATTTTTCAGCTTTGCAGCTGATCTAGCTTGTCTACCTGGCGTTAATTCGCAAATGATTATTACACAAAAATAGAAACTATTTCTACAAAGCAATTGTGTGTAAATAATCGAATTTTTCCAATTGGAAGATCGATCCAATTAGTCAGATAGTTACATCATTTAAATTCAGTAAGTAGTAATAAAAAATAAACAGAATATTCATAAAAGGTTCTGTTTAACCAAACAGCACTTCAGGTTGTTTTACACCTCATAGCACTTCAGGTTGTTTTACACCTCCTTTTCTCTCTGTTGAAAAACTTTCTTCATTTGTAATGTGGAAGTCTCCAGAAAGTTGTATTCAGGCTATAAGTCTTTCCACTTTTACTCTTATATATTAACGTCCATCCTTCCTCGAATTCACACTAGATTTTGTCGTGTGCTTGTGGAGATTTATGCTCATTTAAATGATGAGGGTGTTGGTAAAGTCAGGTACTGATGAGGCCTGGGGTGCAGTCAGCGTTCCAATTCATCCCAAAGGTGTTTAATAGGGTTGAGGTCAGAGCTTTATAGCAGACCTCTAAAGATCTTCCACACCAAACAATGTAAAGGATATCTTTATGGAGCTGACTTTGTGCAAAGAGGCATTGTCATGCTGGATCAGGTTTGGGTCTCCTAGTTGAAATTTAGTGCTGCCAAATCCAAAGGCATTCTATACAGTTGTGTCTACACTTTTGTGGTAACAGTTTGGGATAGAACCACATACGGCTGGAAATGTCAGGTGTCCCAATACTTTTTGTCCATATAGTGTATATGTAGTTGTTCAGTTTTCAATCTTAATGGGAGTTTTCAATATTTTAAAAAGGCTCAGTAAGATGAGACATTTGGGAGTTAGAAGTCCAGTGTGAGCACTACATTATAAGACCAACAAGAGTACAGCACCTTCTGTTAGGATTTTGTTGAATTATCATAAATTCACAGGAATTCACTAAATAAAATCAGCTGCTACCCGGACATGCAGCTGTCTCTATCACATCCCGCATCCTTTTCTTTTTACAATAAAAAAAAAGGTACAGTTAAACTCGAACAAAATTGCTGTCTGGATTTGGTAGTTAATTATCTAATTAACACATTGTATGCATCAAATGCACAAAGAAACATATGGTTCAGTTCCTAGATGAAACCCAGCACTTATGTTCAGCTCCTTTACTGGCATTACTTTACAAATCGAAACTCTATCCACAGCTGCTCTAGAGCCGGTGCACAGAAAATGCAAAATAACACTTTTCTATCTCAATGTTGAATGTATAACATACACTTTAAACCCACCACGCAAAGATCAATGCAAGTAAACTGAAACAATGCAGTCATTCATACTTCATTTCATTTCTGTAGTTTTCTCAGTTTTTTGCTGTTTTGCTCAGTTTTATTTCACAGAAGCAGTTCTTCATGCTACACTTCTGTGCTGCTTATATATATATATATATATATATATATATATATATATATATATATATAGTGAATGTTTGGTTTGTACTGTATTATTATTACTAACCATTTAAGCCATTTTTTCTTCCCATGCAAATGTGGATTTGATTAGAATTTTGCCTGATTTGTTTTTTTTAAAAATATGCATCAAATGCGCATAACCAGATGACTGAAACAGCACATTTGCATAAAAAGTAATGGCATCAGCAAGTACTACATAATTAAAGAAAATGGAACGATGGAGCTGCAACGCCGCACTGATGCAGTGTAAACAGCAATGTATCAGAGCAATGATATGATAGTAATATGATAGGGGATCTGACCAGAGGGTAGAAATTGGCAGCTGACCAAAACTGGGGAGAAAATGATATGACTAAACACTTATGCAATACTGATAGATTTGTCTTCCTAGATGTAACGTCCCAGCTCTGTGCCGACTGTCTGTATGCACTGAAATAATTCACTGCTTTTTCTGTAATAATGTGTAAATGCTTTATGAATGTGGGGTATGTGATCATATCATATATAAAACTGTGCCAGACAATAATGTCGATTCTTACACAAAGATGATGCTTCCTGTATACATTTACTGCCTGTATAAATATATAAAAAGATTGAAAATAAAACTGTAAATGGACTTTACATGGGTGTCTATGGATTAAAATAAATATCAGGATAATTTGAACAAGTGCTAAAATTTATTTCAAACAAAAGTAGAGAGACAGTATAAATATTTGTGCCCAATTTGAACACAATACAGTGCCATAACTTTTGCTACTTATGTGACAGGTTCTTATTCTAGGTTCAAATTAAATAAATATATATTAGTAATAATTACGTACATTGAAACTAGCCAACACACAGCATCCAATGATTCTTATTACTTCTGCGACACATTCTAGCTTGCTGAAAATCAATCTCTGTATCTGTTATTTTGACTGGGTGTGGCTAAATTGTTGTTTTAATAAGTGCTGTTAGTTGTAATATGGATCATAAGTGATTATTAACCTGAACTGAATAAGTTAAATAAACTCAGGTTAGAAGTGAATATATGTCCAGTGGAGTCAAGTTTTAACATCCTCAGTAGTGCAACCATATTTTTTCCTAGACATATCCTTGTCTATTACAGCTTTTTAAATTGTTAAACGATGTCGCATAGAAGGAAGAATAACATCTGAAATGTTCCTCGTCTAACATGATGTCAACATATATAACTATAACAACGTATCCTGTCTAACATAACAGATCATCTCACAATATGCTCAGCACCAATAGAATACTTACATTCTTCGAATTGCAGAAAACAAATCCTGGTCCCCTGTCATTATCTCAAGTAATAGCTAATTTCTATTTGCTGTATTCTATTTGCTGTAACCCATTTGGGAATTGACAAGTGTGTAGTAGACCCCCTGCTGGCTGAGGAGCTGTTTGTGGGTGCCCTCCTCCACCACCACACCGTTCTGAAACACGGCGATGACATCTGCGTTCTGGATGGTGGAGAGCCGATGAGCCACTATGATGCAGGTACGACCCTCACGAGCCTTATCCAGCGCCTCCTGTACGATCTGCAACAACAGAGGAAATCAGTCATTCTCATATTTTTGGAGGTCTGCACAGGCACTGAATTACCCCCTACTAGGAAAATTCCACTCTTTCAATGCATTAACTCCATGTCGTTATTGTTTAAGCAAAAGCCACACTTCTATACACCTAGGCATTGCAGTTACAACCCTTTAGCTAGTGAAGTCTGGGGAAATTATAAATAGATGAATTTAATAAAGATTTCAGATTTTGGTTATTTCCTCTTTTGCCTTTCTTATACCACATTTTCGAACCTTGCATGCCAATCACAGGTACACTTTAAGACTGTTCATTCCTAGACCCTTATGCATCCGCATCCTCTCCACACACTTAGTACTTCACTGTCTTCTACACCTACAGTATATACTGTAAAGATTTTTAATCCAACTATCCTTGTCACTCAGAAGAGTTCCCCTTAGGATTTCTTTATCATGTCATCTCAGAGCCTTTTCCCCATTATAGGTCTACATCTACAATCAGATGTATGCATCAAGCTACTTAAGAGTACTGTACAAATAAAATAAATTACAAAAATATTACATATTACAAGGGACAATACTATAGAAAAGAAACTTGCATATATTTTAGAGTAGTCAATGCTCAGCTTGTATAGAAGTATAGATTTACTGGTCTCTGAAAATAATGATTGTCAAAATATCTGGCAACATAAGCTTTTATATATTTATATATAAAGTCTCAGTACCTTTTCACTTTCTGTGTCAAGCGCTGATGTGGCCTCATCCAGTAGCAGAAGTTTGGGGTTGCGTAGGATGGCTCTGGCAATGGCAATACGCTGCTTCTGTCCACCTGACAACTGAGTGCCTTTATCACCTGCCTGAGTCTGGTATTTCTGAAAGACACAATACATAAGACCCACATGTTAAATGTCAGGAACAGCTGCTTAATTTCACAGAAATGAATGAATAAAATAAATATTTAAAATTGTAATCTAAATAAAACACTTGATCTTTATATGGTCTAATAGGATTAATGTTCTAAATTTAAGGTAATAATATTCAGACTATAAAAAAAAAAAAAAAAGGTATACCTGAGGAAGCCCCTCTATGAAGGAGTGTATATTGGCTGCCTTGGCAGCTTGTTCAATCTCATCCTGAGTGACCTGCCTGCTGTTATCTCCGTACGCGATGTTCTCGGCCAAGCTGCAGTCAAAGAGAATTGGCTCTTGGGATACAATTCCTATCTGAGAGCGCAGCCAGTGGATGTTCAGCTGTTTGGTGTTGTTATCATCTAGCATCTGCCAATCAAAACGCAAATGTTAACATCTACGACTAACACAGCACAGCTGAAAAACAATGTAAGGACTCGGTCATGGATTAATGAGGAATAATCACCATGCTACTCTTGCTACCCTGCAGGAGGCAGTGCATGAAAGAATGAGAGCACTTTCATGATTCTGGATATAGATTTTATGGTGCAATTTGTGTCAGAGGACACTGGACAGTATTTTATAGTTAAATGATCACAGTTTATTTGGCTCTTATCAAGTATTACCCATAGAGTAAACGATCCATGTTAGTTATAGTAGGACTCATTAACAGATATATCAAGTTGAATTTGTATGACTCCTGTTCCATAATTCTATTAGTTATTTTTAAATAAAAGCACTTACAGAGATAAAAAAAAAAAAAGCTGACCCTTCCAAAACATTCTTGTCAACTGTCTTTGGTTATGATGTTTTCTGCTGGGAGCTTGTCATGTTTCCACATGTCACATCTCAAATGACTAAATAATTAGTTTTTGTGATACTATGGGGTTTTAAAAATCCCAGCCACATTGCTGTACAGCACCATACATACTTGCCACACTACTGAAAAAGGTTAATCACTTATATTATATCTGCTAAGTGGTGGTCATATAGTATTAATAATACAATAATAGGGGTCTGTGCATAGCAGTATATAAAGTTGA
The DNA here is from genome assembly GCA_014706435.1 of Silurus glanis. Classification (NCBI taxonomy): domain Eukaryota; kingdom Metazoa; phylum Chordata; class Actinopteri; order Siluriformes; family Siluridae; genus Silurus; species Silurus glanis. The sequence continues at coordinate 4,223,336 of JAAIIK010000023.1, forward strand.
GTAAATCATTTTCCACCTGTAAAGCATCTCTCCATGTTGTTACCTGAGTAAATACCCAATGTGTGTATATACGGTGGATGTGTGTCTCACCACAGTGCCTTGTTTCGGGTCGTAAAATCTCTCCAGCAGCTGAATGGTGGTGCTCTTGCCACAGCCGCTGCTGCCGACTAGAGCGAGGGTCTGACCCTTCTTCACTTTGAGCTGTAGGCCCTGCAGTACAGGCACGTCCGGCCGTGATGGGTATCTAAAAATCACCTCCCGAAAGCGGACGTTCCCTTCAAAGTGATTCTGCACACAAAAGACAGCGATCTCAACCAAAAATAATTACATAAATTTATTTTTAAAACACACTGTTAACCTTTATTATGAAAAAAATATTAAAATCCATAAGACAATCCATTTAATCATTTACAAAGGCAAATACAGAAGCCTCAGCTTGAATTTACATATTACTAAAAATAAATAGCACATTCTGCACAATTTTTATATAGAGAAAGTGAAATAAAAGAAATAAAGAGAAAGAGCATTGTACCGGTGTTAGTCCTTCCTCTGAGTCATTGTCAATCTCTGGCACTCGATTGATGAGCATTAGGATATGGGAAGCTGAAATCTTAGCCTTGGCATAGTTTGGAGTAAAGGAGTTGGCTTCTCCCATAGCCATGGCTCCATATATTATAGCTGAGATTACACTGAATAAAAATAAAATCAAATAAATATGAAATGTCAGTATATGAATTGCTATTACCATACAGCCACACCATACATGTTCAAGCCCTAGGGGAAGATTTCAATTACAGAAAAAATCAGACTTTCGTGTTGTTGAATATTTAACATTTTTTCAAACCATTAAAAAATTCCTAGTTAACCAAAAAGGGAAAATAGTGCCTTTAGCCTTAGTAAACATGCTTCTAACTTTTTGAAATGATTAACCAATACCATGGGAAACAGTAACCTTTGTACCCTATATTTTGTCCTGTCTACTGTCCATGCAAGTAACTAATTTCTTGTGATTTTATGTGCATGTGTTCTTGTGATTCATGATAACACTGCTACGCTATTGTTTATCATAATTTACATATTCACCTTGAACTGTTGTACTACAACCTGGGTTTCAAAATGTAGTAGAAATCCGTCTGTATTTGTGTGTTGTTGTTTTTTTTGCAAACCTTGCAATATCAGTATTATGGAATGTTTTATGTGGATTATGATGTATAATCACAATTAAATTTAAGGTTTTAACACATGAAATTGAAGAAGAGTTCAAAAGATGTGAATATGAAATTCTTAAAATACTCATCCTAATCACTTACAGAAAAACACCCTCAAACGTCATCATTTCTTGCTCAATGAGCCATGAGCCGAACTTGAAGCAGCCCGCATAAGCAAAGTAGATCATGGCTTGGGAGAATGAGAATGTAAAGCCAAATATATGTGCCTTCTTCTGAGCATTCCTGAAAAGAAAAAAAAATAGAAATCCAAACTATTTAGTTGTTTTCTTTAATATGTACTAGCTGTAATTTTATTTTTGAACAAGCATGAAAAGATGAACTGACTTGTATGGTACAATTAGGTTCTGCTGGTAAAGTGTCTCAAACTTCCCCTCTCTCGTCAATGATACAACTGTGCGGATATTTTCTATGGCTTCAGTAGCAATCTTAGAGAAAGGGAAAACAATGACGTAAAAAGTTGCACAACAGTTCTGCACTGGGTTTATTCTAATTATTAAAAAAAACAAATTGTTACATATACTGTGAAAAAACATATAAGAACTGCATACTATCTAAAGGTGGGATTCTTTTAACAGGAAAGATATAAATCACATCTTATTTTTTTAGCTTACTATGAACAATGCAGTACCTTTCCAGCTTGCTCTAACTCCTTCTTGTCCTTTACAGCATGGCCTCCCAACATCTTCATCTGGATTGCCCCTGCTACAGCAATAATTGGAACAATGGAGAGGATAAGCAGGGTGAGCTGCCAGCCATACACGAATGAGATGATGATTGCAGTGCCAAGGTTCGCCATATTCTGAGCCAATGTGGCCAATCTCACCCCTGTTGCCTGTCAAAGAACATTCACAATTCCTATTACTTTCAGTGTTTCTCCCCTTTTTCTTTAAAGTAAAAAAGGAGGGATAAATAATTCTAAAATGCACTAATGTTTGGTATTAGATACAAACCAGTTTGATACACACTTCTGAAATAACAAATTTGCTCAATTTACCATTAATTATATGTTATTATTAATAATTAATGATATTCATCTATATCTAGTCATCTATATTTTCATTTTCAAATTTTCACCAATTCAAGTGTGATTTAAAAAAGAATAGCAACAAAAAAAATCAATGCAGCGCACTGGTAAGTGGCGCTATGGTGAGATATTCTTAGGGCAACTCATGTGGTCCTTGCGGGCAACCTGGTGCCCGCGGGCACCATGTTGGTGACCCCTGATCTAGACTAAGGTATTTCCTCAGAACTCTTGAATAGTTGGATTTGGATATAAAAGTTTAAGTATGGCTAAATTATAGGGGAAGTTGTAGGGAAGAATACCAGAATGAAGGTCACTCATACAAATTACATCAGCACTTTACTTTGGTAACTTCAAAAGGCTAAAGACTGCATATATATATATATATATATATATATATATATATATATATATATATATATATATATATATAAAAGGAAAAGAGATTAAAGACTCACGCCCTGCACTTGTGCAGTGTCGGTGGCCAGTCTGGTGGTCAGGGCTCCCACACTATTCTTAGGGTCATCATACCAACCTAGGTCCTAAAGACACACATGCAAACATGAAAGAGGTCTTCCTCTGACCTATTCTATATATGATTGGTTTAGATCATATACTATTAAAAGCAAACTTTTGACTCTGACCTGTCTCATCATGGATTTGAAGGCTCTGTACCTCATTCTCATGGTCAGAATCTCACCAGCTTTACCAAAACAGTAACCCTGAGAGGAAGAAGTCAAATATACTGTACTTTATTTACATGCAAACTGCAAAACATTTGTCTACAATAACAATATTAAATGCATAACCAACTGATTAGTCAATTCAATATACAGTATATTCTTTTTCTATTTATTATTTATTACAATGCATACACTGCCAAATTTCTTTCCACTTGCACATATTTTTATAAAGGATCTGTAAATTCTGCATATACTTTATTTAAACTGGACTGTACAATGTCTGCAAATATTTCTTTCCTTCTGAAAACTCAGGATTTTTTATTCCAAGCAAAATAATTGTGGTGTTTTAAATTCGCCACTTTTGACACCATTGTTAATTGTCATGGTGGATCAAAGTTAATCAATAAAACATCAAGTCAGCTCAGCTATGTCTGTAAATGAATAACCTAATGTTCCATTGGTACTTGTTTGAAATAAAGTCATAACATTGAAGGCAATTTGTTCTTCAACATGAACTCTTTCCAAGAACAGTGATATACTATCTTTATGAAGTTATGTTTAGATTACTACACCTGTAAGAATAGAGAGATGAAAGAAACCGCCCCAATGACAGCAAACAACATTGAGAAGAGATTCGCCCTTTCCCTTTTTACATTCTCATCTATCTCAGCAAACACCTAAGGGGAAAAAAAAAGTAGAGAGTGTGACCCAATCAACACTGAATTTTTAAATTAGCTTTGGTGTTAACTGCTTTTGTGTGTCTTACAGCAATGATTTTGGAGAAGATAACAGCAAAAGCAGGCTGCAAGCCACCATTGATGGTCGCACAGATGATGCCCACCACCATGTAGGGCCATTCTGCCTTATTTAGACTAAGTACTTTGAAGAATGATACTTCTGGGACTTTTTCCTCCTACAAAAAGATGAAATATGGTGAAATGTGTGTTACAATATCAGTATAATGATCATCTAATGAAAAGATTAACAGAAAATAATGCAATATTTTCTTATCATATGAAAACTGCTTTTAGATCACCCTTTAAACATCTGAATGAAACTAAAAATAAATGTGTTTTGTAAAATGTGCATTGCTGGTCGTTTTACTTGAATGGACTCTTTGTGTTCATCCTCCTGGCCTTTCTCTGAGCCAATGAAACTCTTGGATTTCTGTCTGAAGAGTGTGTGTTCAGTCATTGACGTGACAGACGGGCTTTTCTCATCCAGCCCAGGCTCCTCTGCTTGTGTCTCTGTACCTTCTGTGCTCTTAAAAGTCTGACAGGTCAAATTGTTTTTTATTTCCACGATATTGGACACATTAAAGTATGTACAATGTACAAGATAAACTTTACAGATTACTCTCATAAACATCCTTTCTTTGCGTGTCAGAGATCAGCTCACCTGCATAGTGACCAATGATTGATAGACTCCCTTTTTCTCCATCAGTTCCTCATGTGTGCCAAGCTCTACAACTTTCCCATCCTGGAATCCGGCGATGACGTCAGCATTGCGGATGGTGGACAAACGGTGGGCCACAATGACAGTTGTCCTGCCAAGTCTCACCTACACGAAATCCATTTATTACGTTTATTTATCTTGTGGCTAAAGCATATGGAATAAATTGAAATTAAAACTACTTTATTCTACATGTCTTCTAAACAACTGCACAAAAAGTGGGGGGCATTATAAAGGGTCATGTCTTATAATAAACTGGTCTTGTGGTGTGTAAACTGGTGGTGTTTAATGAGTAATAGTGGCAGGTTAAATCTCAGTGCTTATTTCAAGACACATACCGCATTCCATCAAAGACAAATAGATAAATATATAATAAATGTATAAAATAAATTATATATGTCAGGTTGGGTTCCATCTCGCTTACAAGCAGCCTCTAGATAAAAAAACTGCTGTTGACCAGCCTACTATACCTTCACCAGTGTAATAAAGAGGCCTTGTATGACGTGCTTACCTTATCCAGGGCTGCCTGTACAATTGCCTCACTTTCTGTGTCCAAAGCTGATGTTGCCTCATCCAACAGGAGGATCTTCGGATTGCGCACAAGTGCTCGAGCGATGGCAATTCGTTGTTTCTGCCCTCCACTCATCTGAGTGCCTCTGTCTCCCACCAGAGTCTCGAATTTCTGTAAATGATGCTTCATTAATGCACACAAATAAATAAAGCCTAAAAAAGCTTTCTTCTGCCTAATGTCCTACGTTTATTACCAGACACTATTATTGCTTTCTTTTATCTTTCCTATTTAGTCCTTCAGGATATTTTTCAGTATGACTTACATCAGGAAGTTTCATGATGAAATCATAGGCATTGGCCTCGCGTGTGGCCTGTTCTATCTCCTCCTGGGTCACGTCTTCACGGCCGTATCGAATGTTCTCTGTAATAGTGGTGGCAAATAGAATAGGCTCTTGACTCACAACGCCGATCATCTCCCTCAGACAGCGCACGTTCAGAGAGCGAATGTCATGGCCATCTATAGTCACCTAGACAACGAAAGGGGGTTGAGATTTAGGAAGTATGTCTCTTTATATTTTGACCACTGTTTTCTTTTTCTCTGCCCACACTTACTGCTCCTTCTTGGGGGTCGTAGAAGCGCTGGATCAGCTGGACTGTTGTACTTTTACCACAACCGCTGCTACCTACAAGAGCAATAGTCTGTCCACTGCTGATCTTCAGATTCATGTTGTTTAAGACCTATAGACAGGCAGAAATTGGTGCTCTGAACAGTTTTTCCTTAAACTTTTTCCTTTAAGCTCAATGACAAACATCTGGCTAAGTAAAGGCTTATATGTACCTTCACATCCTGCCGTGAGGGGTAACTGAAGTCAATGTCTTTGAACTCTATGTTTCCTTTGACCATGTCAGGTTTGTAGCCTTCATCTGAGAAACTGTTGATGCTGGGTTTCTGTGGACAAAATACAGGTGTGCTTTACTTCCCCAGATAAAAACAAAAACAAACTCCAAAACAAAATAATTAATAAAATATTTCATGTTTTTAGCTCTAGACCAAAAGCACTCTAATCTAATGGAAGCTTGTTTGGACTGAGTGTTGTTCAGAACTCAGTAGGGGACCACCTCTGGTCTTGGGTTCATGCTGCCACTGAAACAATGACAGGAAGCTCTAACATCGAGTTTTTAATTATTTGGACAGGCTCTGCGTTTCTGAAGTTTTCTTTGTTCCTCAAAGCTCCTGTTTGCTCTGTGAATGTTTATTATAACTGAAAAATTGGCCATGACATAGAGTGTATATATCTGTGTGCATGTTTGAGTGTGCACTGATCCCACACCCTGACCTCTTCTTTCCGTACTGGGAAGAAGCAAGAGACAGGAAGTGAGAAGTCCCAAGCAAGATGTTTCCTAGGTCTCTATGTGAGAAAATTTTATTTAGTAAGAGGGTCTTCCAACTTCCCTTATTTAGAGCAAATGTAAAACCAATTACTCGGTTTGAATTCCTGTTTCTGTATCTGTATGAGTCCTACTGTAGATTTACATTTAGTTTAATCTTTTACTTCTAGCATCAAATCTAAGAGCCAGTATTAAAGATACAGAGGTGAATTTCCTTTTGCTTAAACTTTCAAAATGTAACATTTTTGCTCGATGCAAGAAGACAAATTAACTATAATTCAAATTTCCTAAATGTGTATACAACCCAGAGTGCACAAACCTTCTCACTCATGGAATTTGATGGAGTGATTTTGGAGTAACATGTTGGAACGATATCGAACAGTGAGAGTTAGTTCAGAGTTTGATTTGAGTCTGTGGTATTGTCACTTAAGCAATGTCTTCTCTCTTTGTAAGAAATCACAAAGTCACTATGAGTTGTTACTCACATGATCGATGATCTTAAAAACCTTGTGAGCAGCACCTCGTGCACTTGAGAATGCTTGAATGTTAGGCGAGGTCTGACCAAGGCCGAAAGCTCCAATCACCACAGCAAAAAATACCTAAATGGGGAACAGAAAATGTGGCTTTTTTCTCCTTTATGTGGTAATGACTGACAGTTTAGTACATCTGACAGTGATATTTCTTGTTGCATTTGCATCTTTTGCAGAGTATGTGATTTTGTACTGTACACAATTTTATGTGAAGTTTACCCAGTCTGTTCATTTCTAATTATAAAATAATAATCTAGCCATCACGAACAAAACTGGTGGAATATCCTTTATGATTAATGAATTTTAAAGTCACAGTGTCTGAATATATCAAACCTTCTACTTACTGTCAGGAGTGTTCCGATGTCATACTCTCCAGCAAAAATCAAGGTGCTCCCATACCAAAAGGACAGAGCATAGGACATGTATATCATGAAGTATGTGAAACCTACAGCAATGTTTACTGTAATGGCTTTCTTGATACCAACGTTCTTGGCGTCTTCCAGGTTTTTCTGATACCTGTAAAAAAGACAATCAATTGTTAAACTTTATTAGGTAGCCTCAAAAATCATTTAAATATACAATATTTAATTATTATTATTTTTCAAAATTTTTTTATGTTACAGCCTTATTTCAAAATTGATTCAATTCATTATTTCCCTCAAAATTCTACAAACAATACCTCATAATGACAACGTGAAAGATGTTTTTTAAAATCTTTGCAAATGTATTAAAAATGAAAACCAAAAATGATTACATGTAGACAAGTATTCAAGTGTGCATCCTGTTTCCACTGATCATCCTTGAGATGTTTCTACAACTTGATTGGAGTCCACCTGTGGTAAATTCAGTTGATTGGACATGATTTGGAAAGGCAGACACCTATCTGTAAAAGGTCCCACAGTTAACAGTGCATGTCAGAGCACAAACCAAGCCATGAAGATCCAAGGAATTATCTGTAGACCTCCAAGACAGAATTGTATCGAGGCACAGATCTGGGGAAGGGTACAGAAAAATTTCTGCAGCATTGAAGGTTTCAATGAGCACTGTGGCCTCCTTCATTCATAAATTAAAGAAGTTTAGAACCACCAGGACTCTTCCTAAAGTGGTCGGGGGAGAAGGGCCTTAGTGAGGAACGTGACCAAGAACCCGATGGTCACTCTGAAAGTGCTTCAGGGTTTCTGTAAGGAATGAGAACCTTCCAGAAGAACAACCATCTCTGCAGTACTCCACCAATCAGGCCTGTAAAGTAGAGTGGCCAGACGGAAGCCACTCCTCAGTAAAAGGCACATGACAGCCTGCCTGGAGTTTGCCAAAAGGCACCTGAAGGTCTCTCTCTTGAGAGTTCAAAGATTGAACTCTTTGGCCTCAGCGCCAAGCGTCATGTCTGGAGAAAACTAGGCACCGCTCAGCACCTGGCCAATACCATCCCTACAGTGAAGCATGGTGGTGACAGCATCATGCAGTGGGGTTGTTTTTTTAGCGAACTGGGAGACTAGTCAGGATCGAGGGAAAATGAATGCAGCAATGTACAAAGACATCCTTGATGAAAACCTGCTCCAAAGCGATCTGGACCTAAGACTGGTCTATCTTCCAACAGGACAACGACCTTAAGCACACAGCCAAAATAATAAAGGAGTGGCTACGGAAAACCTCAGTAAATGTCCTTGAGTGGACCAGCCAGAGCCCAGACTTGAACCCGATTAAACATCTCTCGAGAGATCTGAAAATGGCTGTGCCCAAATCTCCCCATACAACCTAATACATTTTAAGAGGTTCTGCAAAGAAGAATGGAAGAAACTGCAAAGAAAATAAGTGCCAAGCTTGTAGCATCATACTCAAAAAGACTTGAGGCTGTAATTGGTGCCGAAGGTGCTTCAACAAAGTATTGAGCAAAGGCTGTAAATACTTATGTACATGTGATGTTTTCGTTGTTTATTTTTAATTAATTTGCAAAGATTTCAAACAAACTTCTTTCATGTTGTCATTATGGGGTATTGTTTGAAGAAAATTAGGGAAAATAATTAACTTAATTAATTTTGGAATAAGTGGAAAAAGTGAAGCGCTGTGAATTCTTTCCAGATTCGCTGTATGCACCAAGCAACTTTCACTTGTTTTTGATATACTTTTACAAATCTTTACTTAATAAAGTGTTTGACAGATTTTATATTTGTTGCACAAGGAACACTAACCTGTGGGATTCTTAACTCTTAGATGTCACTATGGCTGAATTCGTAACGCCTCACCTTTGGGAGTTTCATGAAACCAAATTACTAACGGTGAAATGGACCTAAGCCAAATAATTTCCAAAAAAACAGTTTGTAATCAAATATTAACTGTTAGAATTTGCATGATGCTCTTGTACTGCTCTCGTAAATGAATTGTTAAACGCAAATCTCTTTTGTTCCAACCAAATTTTAAAATGCAAAGATTTTACTTGCAGCTAATACAATAGAGAAACATATTTTAGTTCCAGAAAGAGAACTTTATATAGTTGAAAAATATCATACATTTAAAAAGTAAAGGCTTTTTCGAGGTTCGAGGTTCGAGGTTTTTCGAGGTACAAAGTACAGATAAAGTTCAATGACAAGTGATAATTTTATCACTTTATTGTGCTAAAGTTCATTTGTCTGCTGTTCAAATAGGATGGATTGTTTATGCACACTTTTGATCTATGACTTTACATACTAGTTTGCTTTGTATATAAAGCTACACATATAAATCATATTTGCTTAAACGCACTTAAGAGTGGTCGTAACATTCGCCAGAGGTTTGCACATAACATTGCCTATTCTCTAAATGAAACACACCTCTTTATTTCCTTCTTCTGTCCTCCAAACGCAAAGACAGTTCTTATAGCAGACAGCACCTCTTCAGCTACAGCTCCAGCTTTCGCATATGATGTCTGCTCCATTGAAGTGAAGGAGGTCATTACCTAGACAGGAAGCACGCAAATATCTAAACTTCTTTTATTTCAGTGTGTATAATCAAATGCTGCTTTAACTTATACTGATTAGGAAATGTTTTGGTGTTTCGAAAAATGTATGAAGACCCCATCTACGTTTTCGCATCTGTTTACTTTCTCTCACCTTGCTAATAACCGCAGCAGAGATGCCTAGCAGGGGGCTTATGGAAACGATGACAAGGGTGAGCTTCCAGCCTTTAATAAAGCCAATGATGAAGCCCGTTAAAAAGGTGGTTAAGGACTGAATTAATGTGCCCAGCTTGTCTGCAATGCCTTCATTTATTTTAAAAATGTCACTGAAAAAAAACCAGAATATAATACAGATATTTGTAAATAAAATATTTTTGCGCGTGGCACGTCTTTCCAATTGCACTTTCCAAATTATGTGGAAGTGTTAATTATTTTAAAAGTATTATAAAAGATCTGTGCATTGATTCAGAATTGTTTAAATAGAGAATTTGTTACATTTAAGAGTCCATTTATTTAATCGTATTTAAATATAGTGTATTTAAAATCTATTATTCTTATCATCAAATAATTAATAATTTTTCTGGTATTTAACCCTGTTTCTTACTCGGCAAGCCTTGTATTAAGCTGTCCTGTTTCGTTGACATCAAACCAGCCGATGTCCTGTTTTAGGATGGAGTGAAAGAACAACTTTCGGAGTCTCTTCACTTGCCGCCCTGCAGCCAGGGTCCAGAAGGCCACCTGCATATAGGCTGCAAAAAGGACTACACCTCCCATGATGCTGTAGTAAATGGCATGCCTGAGCAAGGACACAAACAAGCATGAGTTTATAAATCACCACAGTTAGTAAACCCTCAGGACATTAATAATATTACTTCCACACAAGACTGCCTGATTCTTATTGTATATGTAATCTGGTCAAAACACTTCAGGAGCTTGAAAACTGCAATCTGCCTGACTTTTCACAAGTTTGTTTATAAACATTCCCTAATGTTTGAGTCACTCAAATTCTACTAGTAAACTTAGGTGAATGACACTAAGCAGTATTTAGCTTAGCAAAATAATGAACCAGTTCAAAGTATGTTTGGATTTGTATTAGCCAAGTGAGGCCTAAGTTTGCTTTGGAGATAAAAATGCTAAATCAAGTGTGTTTTGTATGATCTCACTTACAAATTTGTCATAACAACATGCTAATTTTAAAGAATTGAAAAGAGTTTAAAGTGTACAAGTCTCTTTTTTGCAGTTAATGTTTGACTACATGATTGACAAAAGGTTACAGAGATATAATTCAATATGATATTGCTGAAACATAGCCAGTAAGTCTTATATAATGAGGTACAAAGAGGAAGCTGTTACCTTGTCATTTGTTCTCCAAGTGTTTGATTGGAAAATGGCCGGCTTATGTCTAGAATCAGAAATTAAGCAATTGAGAAATAGGGCTTTTTTGTTGTTGTTTAATTTCTATTTATGTACTTTGTGTAATTTATGCAATTTGTACTTTAATTTTCTATTTCAATCAATCATATTCAAAGTAAATTCTCATAGAAGTTTTTTACTCACTCCCTGGCAAAGTGATGTTTGGCAGGTTCTGTAAAATACTGTCATCCACAAAGCTGTTTGTCATGTCTCCAAATACAACCACCATAGCAGGAAGCACTGCTCCGTTGGCCATGGCCATGATGGTTCCAACCACCATCAAAAAAATGTCCAGACTATCAGCAAAACGAAACTAATAGATAGCAAAAAAGACAAGTTGGAGAACCTAGTCATATTTGAATAAAGCAAATATGTATATATTTTTAAATATTTACAATCCAGTAATTCTTCTCATCATTCATAGATTGACCTACAAGAGTTAGTATTTAAGCTTGACTCCCATTCATTATGAAGTGTTCTGTAATGAATAAATAAGCATTCTAGACTGTGTTTTGGTACATTTTTATAAAATAATTTTTATATACACTGCCCATCCAAAAAAAAAGTCAACACCTAGATTTAACTAAGTAAATGGGTAAGAGCCTCACTTTGGAGAATTACTGCATGGATGATTATGTTTCAGCTGGAAACAAGTTATTTAACTGATGCAGTGAGTAGCTTCTCATTTCTTAAACAACCATGTCGGAAGACACGTCCTGTGGTCGTGGAAAAGATGGTAATCTGTTTTACAAGGGTCAAATTATTGGCATGCATCATCAAAAAAAAAACATCTAAGGAGATTACTAAAACTACTCAAATTGGGTTAAGAACTGTCCAACGCATTAATAAAAACTGGAAGGGTAGCGGGGAACCATCATCTTCTAATGATAAACATTTGGTGCAATCAAAGCGTAAAAAAACAACAGTAGAACTCACGTCTATGTTTAATAGTAAAAGTAAGAGCATTTCCACATGCACAATGAGAAGGGAACTCAGGGGACTGGGACTAAACAGCTGTATAGCCTTAAGAAAACCACTTATCAGTGAGAAAAAAAAAGGTTTGCTTCAATTCGCTAGGGAGCATAAAGATTAGACTTTGGAGCAATGGAAGAAGGTCATGTGGTCTGATGAGTCCAGATTTTTACGCTGTTCCAGAGTGATGGGTGCATCAGGGTAAGAAGAGAGGTGGATGAACTGATGCACCCATCAGTTATGATGCTATAATATGGGGTTGCTGCAGTTGGTCAGGTCTAGGTTCAGCAACTACCTGAATATACTGAATGACCAGGTTATTCCATCAATATTGGAATATTCCAAGATGACAATGACAGGATTGATCAGGCTTAAATTGTAAAAGAGTGGTTTCAGGGCGCATGAGAAATCATTTTCACACATGGATTGGCCACCACAGAGTCCAGACCTTGACCACATTGAGAATCTTTGAGATGTGCTGGAGAAGACTTTGACGCAGCTGTCTGACCCTCCCATCATCAATACAAGATCTTGGTGAAAACTTACAGCAACTCTGGACGGGAATAAATGTTGTGACATTGCAGAAGCTTACTGGAATGATGCCACGGTGAATGTGTGCCGTAATCAAAGCTGAAGGCGGTGTTATTAGTGTACCGTAATATTAGTGTGTGTATCTTTTTTTGGACAGGCAGTGTACATAATTGACTCAGCAAAAAAATCTACAAACTAACATCTGTAAAGTAAATTGAATGATCATGATATTGTAGAACTGATATTATAAGATTTGGACTCACTATTTCTAAAGGTCCCACCATCGGGTCCGGGGCAGGTTTCTCTTCTTTTTTTCCCTTTTTTCCTTTTTTTTTCACACTGTAAGATAAATGTATCGCACTCAAATACTGTACTACATCAAAGGCTAGAAACCATGGCAATGCTAAATCAATATCATTATTACTGATGTTAATACACCTTAGATATATAATTATATATAAATGTCAAAATATCATTAAAACATCACTTTATTAAACACAACACTGTTCTTTTTTTAAACACTCTCTTAGCAAACCAATATGTCATAATGCACATGATGTATCATAGAAAAGTCTTGTGTATAAAAATATTGTGGCATCTATACTAATCCTACAACTGTTGAATATTATTTATTCTGATTGGTCAGAAAGTGTTTTTTCTAAAACTGACAAAAGTTTTGTCTGCAAGGCAAATCATGAGTTTATATTAATGCACTAGTTTCAATATAGAAAGAACATGCAAAGAAACTTGAATGGTGGATGATCCCCATAATCTTAGCCTAATGAACCTATAAAAGCTGTGGATGTATAAAATAAAATAAAGTTTAATTATTAATATGTTCCATCATTCATGTAAGGTTTTTCTAACATTTATAAGAGTCTCCAGTGTCAGGGAATTTTTCATTGCAAGAAAAGTTAGGACAGAGTTTGGGCTTTTTGGGTTTCTTGCCAACTTGCCTACTTCAAAAGAGAGGAAAGAGAGAGACAAAGACAGTAGTGAGAAAGCAACCATGAATAGCTCTTACAATGCACATGATATCAGGATCTAACTTGTCTCCCATAACACAGATGTTGCTTCAAAGGTTGTAAAGTAAACTGTCGTATAAATATGTGTTAAATATGTTATTATTATTATTGATAGAGGAGGCATTGTCCCAAAATTGTAGAGAAATAGCACATATTTTTGTTTAGTTATTGATATAAGCTTATGTCTATTACCCTTTAATAATATACAGTAAGGTGTATATAAATCATTATAATAAGTCAACATTATAATCAAAAAGTCTGAAGGTTAGCATAATATCTATCAATCTATAACATTTAATTCAGTGTAATGACATCATTCCAATGTTTTTTTCTTTTTTTTTTGTAAATCATTTGGTTTATGAAATAAATTTCTTTTCTTTTTTTGTTATTTCTGTGTTTCCATGTTTTCTACAGACACTGTGTCCCTGTGATTGCTCTTTTCTTCATCCTGTTGAGCTTTAGATGAACTGAGTCGTCCATTATTTGAACTGTAGTCAACCTAAACTATTACTCGATTACTTATACTTATGTCTATATACCTATATATAATATACAGTAAGGTGTACATACTAATCATTAATTATTTTAACAAATCAACCTAACGATCAAAAAATCTGAAAGTTAACAGCTAAATTTTACATAATGCAAATTATATATTAATGTAAATGTAGCTAGAAAATCTTTATTCCAGTGGGGTTTTTGTTTGTTTGTTTGTTTGTTTGTTTTTTCTTTTGAGGATGATTGGCACGTAGTGTATAAGTAATATTTCAGTTTTTGGTCATGTCTGTGTGTTTTTGTTTTCTATAGACAGTGTCCCTGTAATTGATGTTTTCTTGATCCTGTTGATTCTGGAGCTTGAGATGAACTGAAGCTTTAATTATTTGAGCATTTAATATTCTCTCCAAGGTGAATTTGCTGTTTATGTAGTAAACCATTATATTTCTTAATAGCTTAATGGGGATGTAAAGAAATAAAGTCATAAAGTAATAAAAAAACAAACCTGCTGACTCGTGTGCTGTTATTCAGGACTGATGGATGTGTTTTTGTAGAGCCGGTGAAAACTTTTTTATTCAGTTTTAGGGAGGAGGTTTACTTTAAATAGTGACTACAAAGTGTACAAAGTTTAGACAAAAACCTACCTTATGTCTCCATTTGGACTGTCTGGACCTTCCTGTTGCTTTATGTCGTACTTTTTGCCCATGGTGCCTGCTGTTGTTCAGTAATGATGGGAACTCGAGCTCTGCTGCTTCCTGAGGCGACACCGGTGAAAAATTTGTCATTTATTTTAATATTAGAAACATCACGGTGTCAGCACCTGTATGAGAAATCAAATACAATACTTGCTTTACACACAGCCGTTACCTTTCGCTAGGAGCTCGTGCGCGGTGGTCAGTCGGCGCGCGCGGCGAGGTGACGCGCGCCCGGTGCGCTCGAGAGTTTTTATTCCACCTGCAATGACGTCATTTTACAACAGGAAGCGCGGGGCTGATGCATGTGTCAGATTCTTATACTGTATATACAGTACCAGTCAAAACTTTTTTACTTTCAACATTGTAAGAACATGTATGGAATTAAAACGTCCATACAAACGTTCATAGCTTTTATTTGGAAATAAAAAAAAAGACATATATGATCTCAACTGGAGGTCAGGTCATCTGATGCAGCAATCCATCACTCTTGAACAAATAGCTCTTATATAATCTAGAGGTGTGTTTGTAGTCATGGTCATGGTGGAAAACCAATAAGGGTCCCACTAAGTGCAACCCAGGTGGGGTGGCATGTTGCTGCAAAATGTTGTGTCCTTAATTTTCAGTAAATCACCAATGGTGTCACCAGAAAAGCATCTCCACACCATCACCATGTCTTAAAAGTTACAGTGGTAACAACCAAAAATCACAACTTTGGAACCATCAGACTAAAGGACAGTTTTCCACTGATCTAATGTCCATTCCCTGTGTTTCTTGGCCCAAGCAACTCCCTTCTTCTTGTTTTTGCAAGGAATGATTTCTTTGCCCAAGGTTGACTTACACAGTCTACTCTAAACAGTGGATATTGAAATATGTCTGGCACCTGAAGCATTTATGTATATTGGTGATTTCTGAGGCTGGTAAAAGTATCATCTGTAGTAGATGTAGTCTTTGGTCTTCCTTTCCTCGGCTGGCTCTCATGAAATTCTCAAAATTTCTTAAAGTAATGATGGAGTCTTTTCTTTTTTCTTAACTGAGTGTTTCTTACGATAATAAGGAGATGTACAGAAGTTGTAGTTGCACTAAAAGAGGTATTGACTCTGTACTCACCCTTTCACGCACCCTTTCACTGATAGTCTAAAGCACATTAATTAGGCAATTGGACCTGTGAATTGAAAATCATTCCAGGTGATCACCTCGTGAATCTGATAAGAGAATGCCATGAGTTTGCCAAGCTTTTTTTTTTTTTAATTCGCCAATTATAAAACATATTCTGGGATGCTTAACACTTTTTTGTTTACTACATGATTTCATACGTGTGCTTTCATCATTTGGATGTCTTCAGAATGAATGTACCTCTCACTGAATGTTTCCACTATTCTGTGTAAATGATAGAAATGTGTCAAAATATCACTAGCTCAGCAGTTTCTGAAATCCTCAGCCCATCTGACAACAGCAACCACACCACTGTCAAAGTCACAGAAATCACATTTTTCCTGATGTTTCAACTGAAGCACTAATGATTGACTAGGATCCTGTGCTCCAAGACTACAATTGCATGGATAAATACAAGTATTCCCTAATCAGTTGAGTGATCAGTGAGCTGTAGATGTAGATTTTAAGATAAATAAGCTGCTTCAAACTAAAAATGTCAAACACTTTCCGACCAAAATCAGGCAAATAAAACATTCACATTGTCCTCTGCAGATGTAGTTAATGCACACTATCATTTCTTTTCAAATTTAGCCAAACAAAATAGCAATCTTAAGATTTAAACTCAGAATATATCACAATATCACTATGTAAATAATCCATACATGACGACTCTATCTGAAGGAGCTAGTCTCAGTGTTTCTGACCTCTACAAAGTAAAACGATGTGTCTGAGACACTGTGCTGGTTTAGTGAAATATAAAAGATTTACTCTTCTGTATGTTTCAGCTTTTCATTTTAAAGCAGCAGTGAACAACTCCAGTCATGGAGGGTCTACCATGCCTGATTTAAATGATAACAAATCCAACATTCTCATCCAGTAGATGCGTTTAAATAGAAGACTTACAATCTGTGCCCCAAGACTAAAATATAGATACATATATTCAATTCAATTCAATTGATGTTTATTTGTATAGCGCTTTTAACAATGAACATTGCCTCAAAGCAGCTTTACACAGATAATGTGGTGATAAAAAATGAATATGTTCTTTATAAGTGTAAGTTTGTCCCTGATGAGCGAGCCGGTGGCGACGGTGGCAAAGAAAAACTCCCCGAGATGGCATAAGGAAGAAACCTTGAGAGGATCCAGACTCAAGAGGGAACCCATCCTCATCTGGGTTGCACTGAATGTTCATTTATTGCAGATAAACGATATTGCGGAGAACAGTGATGGTGATCAGAAGCAAACTGTAGTCCTGAGTCAATGTAGCAGTCTGTTGACATTAACTACAGTCCAAATCCATCCTCAAAGCTCCTGTTCTTACTCCGGAGAAATATATGTATCTATTCTGGTGTTTCCTTAATCTATTTTTAGATAAATGGGACTAAAAATGTCTAATATGTTTAACAAGTAATTTTCATGCATTTGAAAAACCAGCAAATAAACTTACTTACTTTCATCTGAGGAAATAATTGATAATTTGATGATGATGGTGGTGGTGGTGGTGATATGTTTTTTATGTTTTGAATTTTCCCCCTTGTCGGATATCACCAGGAAATACATAGGGAATTACTTTTGAATTACTTTTTTTTATTACTTTTGTTTATCTAAAAAATATTATAGCCATAAAGAGTCACCTGTGTCATATATCTACTTTGTATTTCACAAAGAAAGTGACAAAGAAAACATGACAAAGTACTGAATATTGGCAATACAATCTAAATTTCTATATAAAATGCATGATGTAATGATTTGCAACATTTTTTCACACGCATGCGTAGTTCCTCCAATGGAGAGAGTGCTAAGGTCATTCTGTGGGTCGTTTTATAAACATAATAAAACTTTATTATATGAAGCGTAACTTTACAGAACTAATAAAAGCTAAAAAAGCCTGGCAAAGGTGATCCTCCATATAAGGTGTTACTGATTACCATGGCTATACTATATCTCTCTTTATAAATATTTATGTAATTTAAAATAAAATGTTTAAGATAAAGAAGTACATTTATGTAGATCTATTGGAGAATCTATTTAGTATGTCTAAATAGTATATGCAGTATATGTCTAGTATCAGCTATTAAAATGATATTTTTTGAGGATCATTGTCTATTGTTTTCCCTCTTTATTGTCCCTCTCTGTTCTGCCATATCAGATCCTTCAGGGTTCTTAAGTTACATCGTTTCATTGAGTTTCATCATTTTGTCATGCAGTGAGTCAACACAAATGTGATTAGGCTGCAGGTTTCAAATCCAAAGCAGGATATGAGGTCACTTTATGATGTCATTATATAAGTGTTTATATTATTGTATTACATAGCATTGTTGTATTTTTATTCTAACTTATTCTCTGACATATCTGTTTAGCAGTTTGAGATTCAAGAATGTAAAACAATAAAATATACCAAAAAGATTGAATCCGAAAATATCTGAGACCACTTCAGACTTTCAAGCCAGTATCAGATTCCACAATAAAAATCAATAAAAACATAGATGTGACAAATCATGATCTTATATATGATCTATATAATTTCTTTGTGACTAACTCAGTCTCTTTTGACTCAATTTATTCTGCTGTGTATAATCCCACATGAATTAAACCTTAAGATGTACACCTTCTCAAAGTTTATTTCCAAGTCTCATGCTTTCTTTACCAGATAATCTTGCATGGAAACTATAGATTTTTGTAATTAAGATGTTTCTTGCTGTCCCTTGGTACACAACAGATATTGAATATCTTTTAAACACACTATAATATTCCATTATACTCTAAAAAATTGTTATGACAATAGCACAATCTGGTGTCACCCAAAAGAAAATTTTCACTCCTGTCATCTCAGGGAGTTTTTCCTTTGCTGAAATAAATATTTTCTTCAATTTTAAATTTGGATCGAGTAGTAGGGTAGTCTGAAACGAGGCCAATATTTTTTTTTTGTGTAATAATTTAGGGTTTGTTCTGCTGTTGCTTTTTTTTTTGGAATGTCTTACTTCTGATAGCCACCAGAGGCCACTATGGTAACAATGATTATATACAGTAAACATTTTTCCGGCAAATAAATAAATTATAATAATAAGTTAGAGATAACATTCAAGACTTTTTTCTCCCGGAAAATCCAGTTCTCTGTCTGAGAGAGTAAAACAATGCCAAAACCATCATTTATAATTACATTATTAAAAAAAACCCCTACAATATTTCACATCCATGAGTATATATATATATATATAT
>JAAIIK010000023.1:4246401-4259709 GCA_014706435.1 Silurus glanis
TGTGTGTGTGTGTGTGTGTGTGTGTGTGTGTGAGTGAGTGTGTGCGCATGCCGGAATGATCTTCAATCAGCCCAGTGGCCTTGAGCACAAATGTTCCTCACTGCTTGACAGTCGTGCAGCTCAGCACAACGTGATGCTGAACAAGGAGACCAGTTCCGAGGCTGGAAGAAGAACACGATACTGTGACTAAGTCCTATGTAATTGGCCCCAGCAAATATCATGCTCAGTGTTTTTTTTTTTATTGATCTCATGAAGTGAAACCAGGAAAAAAAAGAAGAATGCACTAATGCTGTTTGCAAAAGAAAAGATACAGTATTTGGAGAATTATTTGTTTATTTATGAGAATCAAAGCTTCTTGTAAAGAAGAACGACCTGTTCCTTATTAGGAATGGAAGATGTAAGGGGATATTTGTATTTGGATATTAATCCTCTTTCTGCTAACTTCTTTAGCCAAGATGTGTGAAACATAAGTGATGGCAGTGTGCTTCAAGACAATTTGTATCTGGTGTTTGCTGTAATGTCTATGTGATGTAGAACAACCAGTGGTTGCAAGGCCTCCTTTGCACGCATAAATTTAGAATCACTGACTTATATTTTAATATTTTTTGAATGAATATAAATATTTATAAAACCATTCCCAATAGTCGATTCTCTTAATTTGATAGAATTTATGCTGCTGCTTCAACAAGGAGCAGGGAATCCGAGTGTAAGTTTCAGTGTTCTATCCAATCAGATTTTAGCCATTAAATCACATATTGCTGGGTTCAAACATGTCTGTCTGCCTTGAGCCATCACTGTGACCACTGCAGGCATCCTATAGTTTACAATCTTTGTTGCTTAAAGCTGTTGCTTTAACCAATCAGATTTCGATTTGCTGACGCTGAGGCCCCCTAGAAGGTGTCTGATCACGTCAGCATTTTTACATTCTGTGATTGGAGGGTCAGAGAGCGCACTAGTCAGAGCTTGCAAGCCGAATCTGAAGCAAACTGCACAAGCTCAAACATATCAGCTTTAGTAATGGTATCTGTCCATTATCACTGCATGAGATGTAGCGTTTTGTTATACTGCGTTTTTTGTATAATATTGATTATGACTCCACGGCTATAGAGACAATGATTGTATTAAGAGGTGGATAGATTCAGGTAGGACACCACTGAAGGCGTAGGTATAAAAATGCACAGCCCGCCACTGTAAACAACTTAATATAAAATACATCAATAGCCTAATTTGGACAACATGCCAGTACTGACAATACTAATCCAGTACAAATGTAAACTTCTAAATTTGACATTCTCAAACTGCAATCTAGCTACCGTGCAAAAGCAGATAACCAAAATGATGTTACTTAAAAAAAAATTTATTCTGTTATTTCAATACATGCACGTTGTTTTCTTTGTTTTGAACTTATAGGAAGTATTTGCATTTCTAATTCTAAATTATAAAAACCAGTGTGAAACAGTTTCTATTTCCGTATGTGTAAAAAAAGACATTTTGTAACACAATAAAATTGTGATACTTTATAATACAGTAATACATAATGGATGCCAAGCGCTGGTAGCATCTGTGTGTATTCATGTCGCTGCTCATTTCAATACAGACCGGCATATGGAATGTAGGCTGGGTTTCAAAAGGTACCTGGAAAAATGAGTTAAAGTGAAAGAAATGTACGATTTTTGACTCTATATAGAGTTATGAAGCTGAGCTGTGCAATATTCATTCAGTTTTTATTTTTTTGTGTAAAACCATTCAATCATTTTTTTTTTAGACATAGCAGGATGTCTGGCACATTATCTGTTTTCATGATCTGTATTTTTTTTTGTCTCCTGGAAGGGAAACGTCACAAGAGAAATTAGCAGCAAATGTCATTCTCCACCCCAGCTGCCGAACACCACATGGCTCACTGCTGTCAGAGCTTTTTCAAAGCATTTTAGTGAAATGATTATAGGTCAAAAAGTTTAGAGAAGCATTAGTGACTTCTTTATGTTCTGGACCAAAATTGAGTGCTTAATAAATCCTGAAGAAGTTATTACTTTATGAAAAACTGGTATTAGTTTAGGTTTTTCTGTTTTTTATAGCTTAAATGGTAGCTCAGTGCTTAAAACGTTGGACATTTGATCGGAATGCTGCGGGTTCAAATCTATGGAAACCCGTTTGGGCCAATTCTGTCTTTATAACTCACAACTGTAAGATTATATTTCGCAATTCTGACGTTTTTCTTGCAATTCTGACTTTTTCTCACAATTGCGAGTTTATATAAAAAGTCGCAATAACCTTTTTTTTAATACAGTGGCGGAAACGGGCTTCCATACAAATCCCAACGCCATCACTGCCAGAGCCATTGTGTAATTCCCTTAATCCTGAGCTGCTCATTTCTATAAATGAGATAATTGTAAGTCACTCTGGATATGGGCGTCTGCCAAAATGCTAAAAATGTAAATTTCTAAACAGATCCTGTGTTGTGGCCAATCCCATGCATTTATGTAAACACAACAGAACCACGACACAAGTGAAATATTTAACGGTAATGAAAGAGCGAAGTTTGCGAAGGAGTACCTGGCTATAGTGAAAAGTGATTACACTAAGAAGTGGTTACACTAAGAAACAAAAACATAACTACTTAGCAGTAAAAAAATTACTAATGATATTAAAAACATAATAAAACTGATGTCTTCATCAGTCTTTTTTTCAGTAATTCATCTGGGTATGAGTGAAGCTTTAAGATCACAGAACAAGGAAGGACTACATTTATTATGGGAATGGAAATAATGAATGTAAATGAGTGAAAGGTTCATTTATACATCATTAGGAGCTCCCTGGTCAGTGTTGCTGTAATTAAACTGTGGTCCCATATATTAGGCTACAAATTTGCTCATATTTTGAAATGTAAAACCAAACTATTGTGACCAAAGGAAAAAAGTGCACATTTCTTGTTGAGACCTAATACAAACTCTTCAGTGTTTTTACAATGCAAAGTGGAAGGGTTCACATTTAGTTTCAGAAAAACATCCAGCTTCAGGTTTGGTCTATGCCCAGTCTGTGTTTATATTTAGTGACTGAGTCGTATCAACTGATGCGCCATGCAGTGACTTTGAAGTTGGATAAGCCATAATGGCAGGGTGCCAGCTGAAATGCTTGCTAATGTCAGACACCACAGGGAGAGACTCAGCAGGAACACCTTGTTGTGTAGGCCATTAGTTCACACCTTAGCAGAAGGAAGGAGTATGTGGATAAACAAAAAGGCATGTCACATGCTTTCAGTGCCGTCGAGAGAAGTATTACAACACTATCATTAGCAAACAAAAAACTGTTTAGCGCGAAGGTTATTTTGTCAGGCATAAGATTAAGGACATCTTTTTTATAAACAATATCTGAGAACTGATGTCATCTACTCACAAATTAGCTCATTTCATATGCACTTATATGCAGAAAATGACAGATTTTTAAATAACGTTGTCTCTTGTTGATCTAGATAGCTACCTAACCTTTATTGTAAACGCTAATTAAAGTTACTCCACATTCACCTTCCAGGATAAAAAAAAAAAATTCAAGCTAACTAGAAAACCTTAGTGGACATTTGCATATTATTGATAACATTGCAGTAACTGATAATGAAGAATATAGTCTGACATTGGAAATCAATGAAGATGAATTTGCAGTTAAAAAATAAGGAAAGAAAATCAGTTATTGGCAAAAAAATCTCTAATGATAGCAGCAAAATGGAATCATATACCAGCTTGTCCTAGATCATCATCCAAACAGAGAAGAGTGTTTACAGAGTATTTACTCTGTACAGATCACAGTATATATTTCAATTAGGACTGTCTGAATGAATAAATGAACAAGACTTCTTTTCTCTCAGACTTTTACCTCAGAAGATAAGACCTAGTCTGATGTTAATGATGCTAATATTCAAAGTAAAACCTTGTCTCCTATTTTGAACTTAACATTTACTAGAATTTTACTTCTAGTTGAAGCATGTGAAATAAATATTTCTACTGTATTTCATTGAAAATGTCAAATTGGATTAATTAAAATGTCCTGGGTTTTTTTTTTCTACCGATGCATTTTACAAATTTCTTTTTCTTTGGCAAATCCAAGAAAATGTATAAGCATCAACGTTTTCAGGGATAGAAAAGATTTTGTTTGATTTCAGAAGATTTTTAAATTACATTTATTATTTATATTATACTATTGATTATTTACATTATATTTATTATTATTTATTATATTTAGTCATTGAATCTTTTGCTGACTATATATATCAGGTCCTTGATATCACTGATGTCATTTTATTGGCTGACTTTTTTTCAATTCTGATGACAAGTCAAATTGGCCAATAGCAATGTTAAATGATTAATATAACTTGTATAATGGTGAATTCCACTACTGCAACCAAAAAAAAACCCCAGGAGTGTTATAATTATGGAGTCAGAACATTATTCTGTGTTACACAAATGGACCTGAGAATAGCAGCTCAGATTCTGTAATTGCCGCTGTTGTTCTCTCACATTCTCTCTCTCTCTCTCTCTCTCTCTCTCTCGCTCTCTCTCTCTCTCTCTCTCTCACACACACACACACACACACACACACACACACACACACACACACAAATTTACACACTTTTTTTCTCCAGGATTAAAGAGCTTGACCTATTTTTTTTGGCATTCATTAATTGATCTGGATGTTTTGTTGGTTTAAAGAAGGGAAATGTCACATGTGAAATTAGCAGTGAAATGTCATTTTACCTCACGACTGCAGAACCCAGCTGTTGTTTGCAGAAAGTCTTTGGAAAGCAATGAGCCAGCAGCGTTAAGAGCGAAAACGTAATTTCACAGTAATTACATGTGATAAATACAGGTGGTACAAAAGGTCTGAAATTGTTTCCCTTTTAATTTCCTTTGAACAAAATACACTCAGAGTGCAAGAAGGTACTAAATTACTAAATCAGTAAATGTTAAATATGACTGTACATATTTAAATGCTTATCATAATTTCTTTTAGTAATAACCTTTATTTAACAAAGATACAACTCATCTAGATGAAATATCCTTTACAAGACTTGCCAAAAAGAAGGCAGCAAAAGACACAGTTTTATGTGTGGGTGCGCACATGAAATAATAGTCCCAAAACAGACTCTGGACCCACCACAACCATGATCAGGATAAAATGTTTACTGAATTTTAATAAATTAATTTGTTTTATTTGAAGGTAAAAGCCTTTAGTGGTTTTATGGACAATAAAAACGCATTACATAGTTTAATGGAGTGCATTTATTGGAAAATAATCAACATCGGGTTGGTGTGATGCTTTGTCTTCTTGATAACAATTGTAATGAATTAAAAAATGAATAAAGAATCAATTAAATAATTATTATTGTCCATATATAGTTACATCTGAAGTTTTTTCTATGAAGACTTTATTATTAGCGTCATATGAGCTGTCACAGGATGACGTATCAGGTTTTTTTTTCTTTAAGGAGGATAATATGATCATAACAGAGCCACAGCAGGCATCTATGTGTCAGACATATGGTCCTGAGAATTGCTTCCCTTTGTAAATAATTTTTTTAATTGGCGTATTATTAGATATAGAGTACATGGAGCATCCAACTGGCAATAAACTATTACTAAACAGTACTGTAATTTAATTAATGTATATATACTATACAAATAATGAAAGAAATGAGAACGTATTAGAAGTAGGCTTGTGATTTGCCTGCACTACACACAGAGCTGCTGTAATAAAAGATCATTCAACATCATCTGATCAATCAGATTTAAGGATCCAACAGCACTGTGCTCTACAACTAATTTCAACCTTCAATTGGATTGTTGGATCGTCACATACGTCTTATAACAAACAATTAGCAAATATGTTATTTCTTATATATCTGAATACACACTACACTACACTTTCTCTGTCTTTGTCTATGCATCTTGCAGTAGTAGACACACAAACACACACACACACAAATACTGAAATTTTGTTAGCCAGCATATAAATGTAGACTGGGCCTGTATTCTCATCTGATGATGCAAGTTACACGTCATGGAAAAAAAGCCTCTAGCCTGTCTATTAGTCAACCTTGATAATGCTGGATGCCTCAATAGCCATTGATCGAGTGCATGTATGTGTGTGAGGCAGATTGTCCATTAAGAACAAACAGAAAGCCTCTGATCGTGACCTCTCTGCTTGCTATAAATAAAACCTCCTTCTGATGTAGTCTCCAGCTTTAACAATCTGACTCCTGTAGATCCTGATAAGTCAATTTTCAGTATTTGTCTTTCTCATACAATGAAGGACTTTTGTCTATGAACAGAACTGTTCTGGAAAATGACTATGACAATTATCCACAATAATTACTACATTGCTGTTACTTTTTTAATTTTTCTGTGTTAACAATGTATCTGACATCCTGGTAAAACATGAACCTTCCTACCTCTATGTAAAATTTTATAAACCCTTGTTACAGTAAATGAAATTTGACCTTGTTAGTACAAATTTATTTCATGAACATTGTTTAAAGAGTGTGCAGCGTTGCGTCCCAGTCTAGGGTTGGGCCACACAGCGTGATTAAAGGCACAGGGCGGTGGATATAAGGTGAATGTTAGTGTATCTGGTATTATGAGAGACAAGAATGGAACACTAACAGTGGGATATCTTAAAACAGGGTGTATATTGAAATATGTACAGTACAGCACCGGGATAAACTTCAGGATGAACCAAGGCCAAAATTACAAACAAAAAACACTCTATTTACAAAATCTAACTTACCTATAAAATAAGCCCAAAAGAAGACAAAACACGTCCCTAACTCTCACAACAAAAGCAGGGTAGAAACCCACACTCAACACAAATGGCAGCCACACCTCTACTACCGGTGAACACGTCAACACACATATGTACATATATTTAGAACAGGTATAATACAATGAGTATTTAAAATCAGATAATCAAAACATCAAAAACGGGACAGGGCAAACCCGGAGTCAGGACGGGCGTAGGTCAATAATAGGTTATCACAGGACACGAAAGAGAATAACAAAACAAACAAAGCAAGCGTCAGCCAGGCGAGCTCCCGATCCCAGATTCTGACCCTACTTTATATGGTCGCCTCCTGGTGACGTCATCTACGGGAGGTCGACGCAGCTTCATTTAGCTGGAGTGCAGGAAAGGCCTGGACTGGAGTCTCGGAATGGCACATGCACATATACAAACCACACATCCCATAAAATTCAATACCACCAGCACAGCAAAGTTGTATTTGTTGTATTTGTTAGAGTCATGTAACAATTCATAGAGTCAAGTGTCATAGTCCCATTTTGAGTCTGGTTCCTCTTAAGGTTTCTTCCTCATAACATCTAAGGGAGTTTGTCCTTGCCACAGTCACCCCAGGCTGCTCATCAGGGATAAATACACATCATTCACCTTAACTCTAAAATTCTGTAAAGCTGCTTTGAGACAATGTCCATTTTGAAAAGCGCTATAGAAATAAACTTGACATGTAGTTTCCTGTTCCTGAATTGTTCACGGACAAAACACATCAGTGGTAAGTTGACATTATTTAATAGGCTATAAAAAAAATAGAATATAAATAGAATAAAGGGGATCAAACGAATTAACAATTTCATGAAAAAGTATATAATTGCAGTGAAATAGATTTAAATTGATTTATTCAAAATAAAAATGGAATTATAAAAATAAAAAATAGAATATGTCCAATGAAATAACAAATCAGCCAGGGCACTAACAATAGCTTAAATAATTGTGGATTCCACTATTGTAATTTAAATAAATAAATAAATAAATATAAAACACACAGACCTTCTTGCTGATGAAAAAGCACTGCTATAAACCATTATACTCTAGTATGTATCTCAATCTTACTGTCAGATGTAATGTATTGTATTATATGTGTCTCCTCCAGTATGTAATAAGCAGGAAGTTATTCTTCAGGCAATAAAAACAAACCAGACACCCTGACATCCATATTCTTGTTTTCGAACCGTGCTGTATTCCTGTTTATATCCCACTGGTTTAATAAGCTTTTGTTACCGATTTCACCATTATATGCTCATATTTGGCTTCCTTAGGGCTTCTATTGAATTACCTGCACCTACAGCAAGTACATCGAGTCCCTGGATTAGATTACTGGTACCTTTTTACTTTGAGCTCCAGTGCCATAACTATGAAAAAAACAAAACAATTTCCTTTGCATTCACGAGCATTTTCTCAAATCTTTCAACAAAGGAGGGTGATTAGACTTTCATAGTCTGACACAGATTATAGCAGAACATTGTTTAACATGTCAGAAAAAGCAAGCACTTGCTAACATTAGTGTTAGTAGTGACCTGGCTAATATTTCTTTTCTTGTAAAGGTTAGCAAGGCACAGCAGATTTGTTCAGATGGTGAGTCACGAGCTCCAGCTGCTCGGTTGAAAGGGAATGCAACAAAGCTTGTTGTTCCTTATCTATTTTTATACTTGGTCTGATTTGAGGTGCTGTTTTCTTTTCCCAGGTTTAAATCAGAAGTTCAGATAGGAATATTTTGCTGTGGTCTTTCTCAGCATGTTTTTGCTTTGTAATTTCCATGTAATATTTTATTTATTGCAATCTCATAGGGCAAGTAAGGGCATCTGTGTTTTTCCGAGTGTGTTTTAATTGCCTGAAAATGATTTAATGTGGTGAAATTTGATGAATGAGTTAACTAGTGCATTAATACAGACTAAGAGAAACAAATGGACCCTCTTCTGATTAAGTCTCCAATGTTGTTCATTGAGCTTGGGTCTTTGGGAAAAATCAGCAGGTTGTTTTAGCTATGGAGCAGCGAAATATTGGTTTTCAGATTCTGTATTTCAGATCTGATCCCCTGTCCACACCTTGCTCGTAAAACATTAGTAGAGATATCATCGGTCAATTTGAATGCAACAGTGAACAGTTGTTAACTTAAGCAAAATAGACTTCATATGCCCTAACAAATGCCCTTTTTGCCATATAGTACACAGTTATAGAAGGGAATTATATACAGTATCTCACAAAAGTGAGTACACCCCTCACATTTTAACAACCATTTAAGTCATCTCAAGGGAAAATACTATAGAAATGAAACTTGGATATATTTTAGAGTAGTCAATGTGCAGCTTGTATAGCAGTACAGATTTACTGTTCTCTAAAAAACAACTCAACATACAGTTATTATTGTTAAAATAGCAGACAAAAACATGAACATGATGTGTGACTTTGCATGCTTAAACAACGTACAGCTGTTATCACTTCGGGTGTACTCACTTTTGTTGCCAGGTATTTTGACAATAATGGCTGTATGTTAAGTTATTTTCAAAGGACAGTACAGTAAATCTGTACTACTATACAAGCTGCACATTGACTACTCTAAAATATCAAAGTTTCATTCCTATAGTATTGTACCTTGAGAAGATATACTAAAATGGTTGCTGAAATGTGAGGGGTGTACTCACTTTTGTGAGATACTGTATAATTGCATAATCCAGTGACACCAGTTAGGGATAGGTTTGATTTTTAATTCGGTTTCTTTTCCTCAGATCAACTCAGTGAGTTGAAACCATTAAAGATAAACTTATAGATTGATAAATTGAAATGTACACATTCAAATTTTTTATTATATTTCTGTATAGCTGCTTTGTAACAATTTCCAATATTAAAAGTGCTATTCAAATAAATTTAATTGAATGTATCCACTGAGTCAGAGCCTGTCTCGGGTGATGTGTTTAACATTTACATTTACATTTGCGGCATTTAGCAGACGCCCTTGTCCAGAGCGAAATACAAAAGCGCTTTGAGTCTCTAGCAAGGAATACATTTACACTGGTACGCCAGATTACAAACTTAATATAAATCAGACTATAACTCTTGATTTTTACAAAGCAAACTTGGTAAGTGCTCATTTAAGTGATTCAGGAAGAGGTAGGTCTTCAACCGTCGCTTAAAGATGTTCAGACATATAGGTGGAAGTCATTCCACCACCTCGGTGCCAGAACAGAAAAGAGCCTTGAAGTATATGCAGCAGGTGATGGTATTTGGAACGAATAGCAAGAGCTATAAAGCTTTGAGGTGCATCACAGTATGTATAACAGTATATATAGTCCCATGCAGAATGTTCCTTTTATTTTTTTAGTGTCTCCTCATTTTATCTCATCACATAAGCCGCAGTTAGTGACTGTTTACACACTGTATGTCGGTGAACTGCCAACCTTGTGATGTATGCTTCTTTTGACAACCAGTGTCTTCTAATGCGAATATCCTTCTCCAAACTTTTTTTGCACCACTCAGTTTTTACACGGCCCAGTCTTTCCACGGACCGACAGGGTGGGGGTAGTGGGGTCATGGACATAACTAAACACCTTTTATGATGAATTGGAAAACTGACTGCACCCAAGGCCTCCTCATCTTACATCAGTACCTGACTTTACTAACACCCTTGTGTGTAGCCTGATGAACACACATGTCCACAAGCACACTCCAAAATCTAGTGGAACATCTTCCGAGAAGAGTGAAGGAAATTATAAGAGCAAATTGGGAAAAAATGTGGAATGTGATGCTCAAAATGCACATACCATACTTATGACCAGGTGTCCGCAAACCTTTGGTTATATAGTGTAGTTATGGGACAATAGAAAGCAGGTTTCTTTTTATCTTCTGGATATTAAACATGCCAAATGTAAACCTAGACACAAAGTCTGCTTGATCATTTGTGCCCAGGCTTCCGATTTCTATCCCATCCTGATGTGTTTGTTGTTAAGGGAGTCGGGATTGCAATTCAGTCACAGGGTGACCGCATTTCCTATTATATACAGCAACCAACCTTATTTGAAGTAGAATAAAATTCTTAACTTGCGTCCCTGCAGGTTCTCGGTGAAAACGCTGATCGATCGGTCTTGTTACGAAACTATCGATGACACCTCCCCGGAGTTCATCAATTTCGTCTCCATTCTGGAGCAGATCCTCAGCCATCGGCTCAAAGGTAAGGACTACATTTGGACTGCACACATGTGAAGCTTTAGAAAAGCAAACCCGGTGCCATACATACATGATTAACATACAGTTGGTGTGTCCGAAATGTAAAAATTATGCTAAAGGCTGTTTTTGGAGGCATCGGGTCCCTCTGGATTGAAGGTTTGCATAAGACAGGCAGACAGTTACTGCTAGAAAGATGACAAATGGAGTGAAACAGGGAAAATGTCAAATGAAATGAGAGTGAATGGTAGGTATTAGAAAAGAGAGTGTTGTTAGTAGAAAGAAGCAGAGAGTGTGTGCAAATTGTACCATGATGGAGATGGATAGAGAGAATGTGTGGCAGTGATAGCAGTATGAATATTGTACATTCTGCCAATGTAAGTCTATGGGAATATTTGATCATCCTCTATGAGAAAAACATTAGTCCGATCAGTTAGAAAAAGAAAAATGACAGCATGATCAATGTGACTTTAGCTTTGTAGATTTGAGTTTTTCAGTGGAACTCGATATAAACTTTTCCATTTTGAGCTTCTGTAAAGGGAAAAACCAAACAGTTATCAAAGTCATAGCACTTTATGATAAGGTTTGTTTGTACTTTAAAAGTACTGTACAACATTAAAAGTCATTATACAGTATCTCAGTAGTGTACAAAACTGAGAAATAGCATTGTGTACCACACAGAATGTTTATTCTATTTTTTCTTAGTGTCTCTTCATCCCGTAAGCTTTAGTATCTGTTCACGTACGTCAGCAAACTGGCAACCTTGTGGTGAATGCTTCCTGCGAAAACCAGTGTCCTCCCTCCCAAACGTTTTTTGCACCACAGACCAGTTTTACTCAAGACACACAGTTTTTCCCTGGACGGCAGGATGGGGGTGGGGTTAGGAAATCATGCACATAACTAAATACTGTAATGTGCATGTTATATTACTATTATACTTTATATATTATACAATTTCATTATTAACTAATTATTACACATAAAATGAAAATGTAACTCAGCTCACCATAATACAGAATCAATGGGAGCTTAATTTATCAATGCATAGATAAAACTGTGACTAAAATAAGTGTGGGAAATTGGCATAGGTGGAAATGGTTATTCGTTATTATTCTTTCTGTGCAGCCCGGTACCCAATGATAGACGGCCATTAGCTTTCTGCTGCCATTATGCATGTCGGAGAAAGCATATGGTCTCATTATTAATTTTTTTTATTTTGTTTCAATTTCCTGCTAACAGGCAGCACATAGCAAAATGAAAGAATAATCAGCATACATGCATGAATATATTACCTCAGTGGTTTTTTATCAAAAACACTTGATTATTCTCATCCAAAAATGAAAAAAATTATCTGGAGCTCCAGTACAACAAACTTTTTTTTGTTTGTTTTGTTTTACCTAGTCTCATCCATAATGTCTCTCATTCTTCTTTTTTTCCTGCTGGCATTATTATAAGCAGGTCAGATCACATGGTTTGGCTACGAGAGTCCACGTAGTTTTTGGGATTATGTGCGTGTGGCCTGTAGCAAAGTCCCTCACGGCTGCATCTCAAGCATTGAGATTATGGAGAATGTACGCAGTTCCAGAGCCAAGGTAAGGACACAAACACACACATAAACACACACAAACAATATTTTATCATAGATGGGAATAATGGGCTGTCGTATACAAAACAAATGTTTTATTTTAAATGAATAGCATATACAGTGGTGTGAAAGTGTTTGCCCCCTTCCTGATTTCTTATGTTTTTGCATGTTTGTCACACTTTAATGTTTCAGATCATTAAACTAATTTAAATATTAGTAAAAGATAACACAAGTGAACACAACATGCGTTTTTTTAAATGATGGTTTTTATTATTGAGGGAAAACAAAATCCAAAACTACATGGCCCCGTGTGAAAAGGTGTTTGCCCCCCTGTTAAATCTGTGGTTTATCACACCTGAGTTCAATTTCTCTATCCACACCCAGGCCTGATTACTGCCACACCTGTTCACAATCAAGAAATCTCTTAAATAGGACCTGCCTGACAAAGTGAAGTAGACCAAAAGATCCTCAAAAGCTAGACATCCAATTTTTTCCTGTGCCTCTTTCCATTATCTATCGGTCTCTCCCTTCTCCTCTTTCTCCCCACATCCATCAATCCATCAATCCAGCTATCTCTGTGTATTTCTGTTTCAGGGCCGTGCTTGGATCCGAGTTGCCTTGATGGAGAAACGGCTTTCTGAATATATATCTGCTGCCTTGAGAGATTTCAAAACCACAAGGTTTCACACACACACACACACACACACACACACACACACACACACACACAC
>JAAIIK010000023.1:4259719-4283033 GCA_014706435.1 Silurus glanis
CACACACACACACACACACACACACACACACACACACACACACACACAATTTGAAAAAACTGTACAAATCTGCAAATATTTACTACTAAAAGAAATTATAGATAAAATCTGATTGTCATTAAGCCATTTAAATGTAGAATTTAGTCCATATATAAAATGTATATTATTCAAAGGTTTAAAATAAAGACAACCCTGTTCTTTGGGTTTATATTTTACTGCTTATTATGCTTGTTATTAAATTAGATACCTGCTCCTGTTTACACAATTGCGCATGATTATGCATGGCAGTAGGTGGTCCGTGTATTTGAGTGCAATGCACCATTGTGTCTGGTACATTGCTATACGCTGGCGACCTTTGTGGAGATCATGATGATGACTGTAATGAGTTTGTTTGTGTGTTTGTGCATGCACTGATGCTTACCAGAAGGTTTTATGAAGAAGGTGCAATAGTGCTGGGAGAGGAAGCCGGTGTGCTGGCAGATACTCTCATCGGACTAAACGCTATTGATTTCAGGTAGACCACTTTCACTCCCTCTCACTGTGGGGCACTTTTGACATTCAACCGTGTATCAGTCGGAGAGGATGCTAATGATTCCCCTTACTGAGACTGATTTTATATACTTGCTTATATTTTATATATTATTTATTTTACACAGCTCCCCAACATGTTTTGGAATTGATTTTGTAATATTAGTATATATGTAGTAATCATTGAGTTTTGAGCTTGGGGTATGTTTAACCTGTTTTTGGTGTATTTTCTGTTATAAGTTACAGTATGTTCTTGAGTTTACCTTTCGCCATATTGAAATTCTTTTGAGATGTCACGAAAATGTCATCTGAAAGGAATGTTGTGTCTTTATATCATGCTATATTGTTGCTTGTCGACAGTTTTTGTCTAAAGGGCGATAGTTTGGATGGAAGCTGTCCTGCTGTGATTGACTACACACCCTACCTCAAGTTCACGCAAACGTAAGGCTGAGCACTTAAATACACATTAGATCATTTCAACCGGTATATAAAAACTCTATACCATCTAGACCATAGTGTGTGCACCTGTTTCTCAGCTCGGACAGCATCAGCAGTGATGAGGAGGAGATGAGGACTCTGGGTAGCAGTGGCAGCGAGGCCAGCACTCCGGAGTCCAATATGGCTGCCTGCTTGAGTACAGACCTAAGCAGCTGGTACAGCAAATGTAAAAGAATGGAGCAGAAATATAGAGTGGTGCTGGAGCAAAAGGCAAGTGTGTACATGTAGTGTAGAGATCAATACAACATCTATAGATCTCCAGTTTGCAGGTGATTAGCTTTGCATGATGCATACATGCGTGTGTGTGTGTGTTTTATATTATCTAACGATTAACATAGACAACAACTATACAGGCAATGCAACCATATTTATTGTGTGTGTGTGTGTGTGTGTGTTTGTGTGTGTGTGCGTATAGGGTTATCTGGAAGAGCTGGTTCGTCTGAGAGAGGCTCAGTTGTCAGAGTCCGTCTCCCAAAATAAAGTTTTAATGCAGCGCTTCGCAGAAACCGGTATCAGCCATAAACTGGAGAAAGAACAGCTGGAGTTTATTATCTTGGAGCTTCAGGACCAGCTGTGAGTACAGATGAAGGTTTAAAAAAATTAAGTGAAACCTCTGTTCTTGTTGTCAATAAGAGGGCGGTGTGGCCGCTGTGGTTATTGTGTCAATGAAGGAGGTGGCAATTTATCAGATGTCTTTCTCCAGACTTAGTTATTTCAGGCATACAGCCAAGCTATTGAAGGTTAAGGGCCTTGTTTATGGTGGTGTTTGGATATGAACCCATGCCCTTCCAATCAGAAGTCCGACATCTTATCCACTGAGCATCCGATGAGTTACCACTTCCCAGCTTGTTGTGACAGTAAGGGAGGTTTAGCCTTTGACTTTGTTGTATCAATGAAAGAGGGTTGGCCACTGTGCTTTCTTGTGTTAGTGAGGTAGGCATGGCCTATGTGTTTAATCCAACTCTGATAAACAATGAGATTTGAGAATTCATAATTGTCACATTTTATGCTTATCAATATAGCACATGCATTTCAGTGCGACCAATTTAAACAAATTGAAATACACGTGCAATAATTCATGTCAGGATACAGTTCAGATTCACTACTGATGACCCGTGAAAAAACCTTCGGTGTTTCTAGGTTTTCTCGCTGCACATTCCCAGAAAAACTGCCACAACAATTTATTATACGGTTCCACATGGCAGATGAATACAATTTTAATTGCAAAACATCTGATATGAATTTCTTAAATTCCAAGAATAATTAGCATGCGACTTCACCTGTACTGATCACTTTAGCACATCGTTCTGTTATTAATATGTTTACTGCAACAGGAACGTTTGCAAGGAGAGGTGCCCTGCTTTTAGTTCATTACGATCAAAGTGCTGAGTAATCAAACATTCATCAGCGAGTTGGCACTGCGAGGGCATTGCAGAGTGGAGGACAGAGAAGGACAGAGATGAATTGATGGATAAGGAGGAAATGAGAAACAATGGGAGGAGGGATGAAACGGTAGAGTTGAAAGAAGGAGATAATGTGATGGTAGGAGGTGTAATGAGTAAGAGTTATTACTAAAGAAACAATTATTTAGACCCATATGTTAATATAAACCTGTGATTTGTCCTAAGGCAAGAACTATTATTCTTATCATCATTTTCTGAACTATGATATCTGAGAATTCATAATTGCAAATGTAATGATTATTTATATAGTACATGCTACACAGAGATCGTGTTTTAGTCCAACTAACGCTTTTAACTACACGTGAATTAAATCCTGTCATGTTTACTGCATCAGAAATACTTGAAAATTAAAAAATAAATAAATAAATCCTATCTGTGCCAAATTTGTTCATTTAAAAAGCTCTGTGCTTTTCACAAACATCAATTCAAAGAGATGGAAATAAATAAAATGCCTGATGAAAATGGCAGACTGGCAGAAATTAAATATTTACACATCCACTGTATGGGGACGTTTTAGTGTGGACAGAGAGAGTTTTAAAAAACTGAAAATGCAAGTGTCAGATCTATCGGGACTGTCTGGTACCAGTCTGGTATTGTTTGATTTATTTTGCATTTTATAATAAATATACCACAGCTGTTCATGTCAAACTGGAACATTTAATTGTACAGGTATAAAAGTGGATGCTAGCGTGGTGGTACTACACGCAGTAGTAAGTGGTTAGTGTGTCCTATTACGCACTTGTTCCGGGCTATTCCAGAAACCGTTAATCAAGATGGCAGACAACAGCGTTTGGTGATGACGTTACTTGTGAACAAAAGCGTAAAACCTGCAGATATCTACAGAAGACTTCAAGCACAGTACAGTGTTGAGATGTTTAAATGGTGTTAACGGTTCACATATGGCCGTACGTATACGAATAAAGGTTCACATATGGCTGTACGTCCGTCAGTTTGACTTTAACGCCTTTTGTGGTATTGTTTCTCAAAATATAAACCAATTAGTTCGTGATTTTTTTTTTGTGATTTTCTGCTCGCTCGCTCGTAACCACATGAGGATAAAAATTTAGCTTGGGGGATTTCTTTGCTTCGTCCTGCAGAATCCCAACTGATGCACATGTTTAGACTCAACATAGTGGACTCTGTAGTGTATTTATTTTAATGTAGATAAATAAATAATGTGGATCGTTTTATTTCTAATTATGCCTTGTGTACGTCATGTCATGTTTGAGCACATATGATAACAGGATGACCGATTGGAGTTTTGGCTTGAAGCTGGTCAGACTCAGAAATGAATATATGAAGGTAATATGATTTGGGCAGAGATAAGTCTTGTAATAAGTTGAAAAGATAAAAAATAAAAAAAATAGAGAAGCAAATATAGATTTGGTTTGATATGAACTGAACACTCTACAAATACTTTTAGATTTAAAAAAAAAAAAAAAAAAATGCCACAAAGTCACAAAAGTGTGCATTTGTCCTGTAGGTGTATCTTATACAATTGAATATTCATCATGCAAAAGTATCATTTCAAATTAGAATGATGATGATGATGATGATGTGCATTCACTCTCCAGACTGCATTGCCAAATGTGCCAGCACAGTGAAAACTTTGCACTTTGCAGCTGCAGAGGCATCTTGTATTATTAATAAAGCTTGGAGATGGCCACGTTTTGCTGCTAATTTATAGCGCTGTGGTTTTGAGGTCAATTTCAGCCAATTTGCATACAGTTGCTGAGGCAATTTCCTCTCTTCCCCTTCGTAAGCAGACACTCTGTTTTTATAAAAGGTTGAAAAATTTTCTTCAAAGAAGAGTGCTTCTCTTGGGCTAATGTTTGCAGCCGACGCATAGGAATTACAGTAGGTGGGTTTTTCATAATTCGAAGTTGCCTTGTCTCTTGTACTCCTAGTTCTTTAATTATAACCAATTTGTTCTTCAAAGAAAGCAAACACACAGCTAGAGCTCGCTGCAGCGCTGTTATACAGTCACTTTCATTGTATATTGGTTTTAAAGCATGCAGTTATGACCGAAAACTCTGTCTTGGTGGGTGGGTGTGTTTCAAACATCAGCAGAACCGTATTAAAGAACCATGACCTGCGATCCAGACAGGAGCTCACCTCGCACCTGACCAATCAGTGGCCCTCGCCTGGTGCCATGGACACCAACGCTGTCGCCCTTGACACCTTACTTTACCGGAAGCCCACAGGACGCTGGGAAGAGTATGTATCTGCATACTGGGTTTATTTTAACTAATGAGAAATGTATACATTTATATTTATTATGATTAATGTAATTCTATGCTGCCACCTATGGTTGACGAAGAACACAACCCACGTACTTGTTTACTAGTAGAGATACATGAGGAAAAATATTACTCCAGCAAAAGTGCTCCCTTTAAACTTTCATTGGAGTAAAAGTACAAAAGTATTTGCTTCAAATGTACTTAATTATCCAAAGTATTATAATTTATTATGGCTATAATGTTCCTATTATAATTTTTTTTTTTACTTAATCAGCTCAGTTTATGTGAAAAGACTCTGTTACTATTAGCACACCAATCTAATAGAATGATATTAATGAGTCAAACACTGATATCTATTAACATTATCATAAGCCCAAAACCTCTTTTCAACTATTTAAAAAAATATATATAGCCATGGGTGTTGTGGCAGGTTGTGTTATGAAAAATGAAACTCGGATTGTGACAAACATATCCATAAACATAGCTGCTATATAACATTTACTATATTTGGCAGCCAATGTAATTCATTACTGTACTTAAGTTTCCTTTTCACTTATCTGTACTTTACTGAAGTATTTCCACTTGGGGAGAATTTGACTTTGACTTCAATACATTCAAAGTGTGTGTATATACATATATACATATATATATATATATATATATATATATATATATATATATATATATACACACACACACACACACACACACACACACACACACACACACAAAACTACTACAAAAGTAACGACTGTGAAATCAGTTTATTTATGAGTGGATAAAAACTTAACTGGTCAAACACACACCAAGCCACCAATCAGAGTAGGGTGCAAGCTCTGTTTTGAACGCCAATTGGTGGCATCTACATAGCATGAACATACAGTTTAACAGCAAGCAGAACATTTTGAAAGTAATAAATGATGGACGAATCTCCTGACTATAATTTGCCACAACACCAGTGGCCTTAATTGCAAGATTCTTTTGAAATTGTTGAAAAGAAGGTTTTGGGCTCATGATAATTGTAATAGATACCAATAAGTGTTTGACTCATTAATAGCATTCTATTAATAGATTGGTGTGCTAAGAGTAACATTAGAGCCTTTTCACATTAAGTTAATTAAGCAAAGAGTCTTGTGACATAAATGACAAAAGTACATTATAGCCATAATAAATCACATTTGAAGGCAAATACTTTTGTTCTTTTATTCAAGTGTAAGGCTAAAGCGTACACTTTTACTGGAGTAATATTTTACATAGTATATTTCTACTTTTTCTCAAGTACATAGTTTATGTACTTCGTCCATGACTGGTTATAGAGTGATTGGTTACTATAGATTCCTAATGAATATAGATCTCTTAGCAACTGAAACCAACCATTCTGGTACTAAGAACAATGCCAATTAAATCCAGAGTTTCATTATTCTCCCATTTGATTTGAGTGTTAGCTGAAGCACTAGACCTGTATTTGTCTAGTTTTTGTGCATTGCTCTGCTACCACATGATTAGCTGCTCAGATTATGCTAGTATGAGCATTAGTATTGCCGTTCCTAATAAAGTGGGTGGAAGGTGTATTTTCGATTAAACTTCCTTTGTTTGATTTTTACTTGAGAAAGATACATAAGAAAAATGTATTCAAGTAATTTAGGAAAAAGACAAAAGGGGACGAAATTTCACTCCCTAAACCTTAGGCATAGTGGTTTTAATGAAACCACATGATGAAGTAATTTGTATTAGGCTCTGGGTAAATTTTTATTTTGCTCAGCACAGGAAATAAGAATCAATTGGAATCAGTTGTAATATGTGTATGAGCATTCCCTGCAAACGAAACCAAAGCGTCAATTGTGGAAAAGTCTTCGTTTATGTACATAGGAAGAGCTTTCCAAGTCTGGACCAGCTGTCTGCCGATATGAGTCTGTCTCAGATGTCCCTCGAGCCGGGACACACACATACGCACAGTCTGGAT
The DNA here is from genome assembly GCA_014706435.1 of Silurus glanis. Classification (NCBI taxonomy): domain Eukaryota; kingdom Metazoa; phylum Chordata; class Actinopteri; order Siluriformes; family Siluridae; genus Silurus; species Silurus glanis. Next base: position 4,266,412 of record JAAIIK010000023.1, read on the forward strand.
GGCAAGACTGGACTCACCCCCTGGCAAAGAGAAGGTACTGTTTGTGTGTGTGTGTGTGTGTGAATCAGGTAGTTTAGCATCAATCTTTACAAAGTCAATCGATGTTAAGGATGTTAGATTATTTGGATCAGACAGGAAAAGAAATGCTTCGATTGTTGTGTCTTTCTATCAATTAAGAGAAAGGGACACTTTATACCTTCACCTTCATTCCTTTGTCTTTTCAGCGAATTATGTGGCATTAGCCAATCAAATGCATTCAATCATGAAGATACAGGTCAGACTTCATCTTAAATTTACATCAAACATCAAAATAAGGAACAATATTATCTCAGTGGCATGAATATTGGTGCCAGATAGGCTGGTGTGAGTATTTCAGAAACCACTGATCTCTGGGAATAGTTACACAAAAAAAGAAACACCTTAGGTCAAAATGCATTTGGTTCGAGCTGACAGGAGAGATGTGTTCACTCAAAAAAAAAATAACTCTTCACATTACTGGTGAGCAAAAAAGTATCTTAAAGGTTGAAGCATAAGTGGATGATCTACAACAGCAAAAAAACGCCAGGTTTCACGCCTGTCAACCAGGAACATAAGGCTAGAGTGGGATTAGATAGTTGCATGAGTGTACCAATAATAAAGTGGCGAGTGAGTCTCAGTGTACAATGAGATAACAGTGTACTAATATCCTAAAGTATTCACTAATAAACTGCAATACCGTGCATGTATTTTGTATCAGTCTCAACACCTCCACGTCATCATTTTATATTGCTTTCCCTTGTCCCAGTTATCTCTGTCTGGCTGGTGTGTAGACAGTTTTTCTGCATTAAATATCACACTCTTTATTACATTCGTGATCTGAAGAGATCTCATCGCTGTGCTGCTGGCCTTGTTACTTATTACAAATTACAGCCAAAAATAGTATCTGGGTAACCAAATTAATTTGGAGCTGAGTGAGATGTTAATCTGCACGTGGATGTGTGTTTTGTAGGTAAAGAGGACACGCCGTCTCTCAGAGGACTGTGTGGCTCTCTGACTTCAGTTGCCAGCTATAAATCTCTGGCCAGCCTGAAGTCCAGTGAGTATCTGGCGAGTCCGACTACGGATATGACCAGCCCTGGGCTCACTCCGTCGTAAACACCCACAGGCACACACACACACATGTTGTGTACATACACATGTATAATAGATATTTAACCATAAACTGAAAGCCTAGTATTAAAAATTTTCGTACAGTCTGAGAATCAGACTCTGTATCTGGACCAGATCTGACTGCACTGTGCTAAATCACATGATCCATTTTAAGTCATGAAAAAAACTACCTAAAGGCTTGAGCTCAGTATTAATCCTGTGGCTTTCTTTTTGCAAAGCTGCTTAATTCATACGTCTGATTTTGCTACAGGGGTGAACAAATCTTTACTTCATTTGCTCCTCCATTGGGCAAAAAAGATTCAGTGTGCTACCCAGTAACATGTTTTGTTGCTTGAAAGTCTCGCTGCCATGGCTAAAAAAAATAAACCAATATAACGTGGCAACTTAGTCAGCTAATTACAGTACTGTAGGTGCATTCATACAACCATGTTTGCGTAACCAAAATCAGATTGTTTGATATTACATGTTGCCTGCTAGGCTTCATATTGGCTTCATTATCGGATTAGCAAAGCAATCTACTTGCCCTAACTACAGAATGTGTAATTAATATCTCTAGTGCAGTTTTGCAGTTTTTTCTTAATGTCTTTTTTCTTTTTGTACATTTAAAGAAAAAATACGATACGATTAATCCATGATAAGTTTTTTTCTCAAACTCTGTGTAAACAATAAATGGGCTAATTGCAGTTAGGAAATAAACAGTGGGGAATTGAAAAAACCTAACACCACACGTGCCTGTGAAATAAATTTGAACCAGTAATCGGAATTTTCAGATTCCACTTTACTAAATCGTACCTAATGTGCATATCTTTTTAAAAAAAAATTATCAAATCCATATTTCGTATTGGCACTATGTGAACATGGACTAAGAAAAGAGAATGAGTGTGTACATGGGATGATTTCACAATCAGACAGTTAGTAAAAGTCAGACTATTGCACAATGTCATAAAACGCATCACAAAATGAAAACATGTCCACCAAATAACTGCAAAAATACATACAGATATCCCGTGCGCATAACCTCGTCCCAGAAGCTCGTCCTAGTGATTTGTTCACTCCTATTTAATATCTATTTCCTGTTATAAGCTGCATCTGTGTTTAATATCGTTGGTTTAAGCTCAGGACCAATTTTTTTCTTTTTTATTCATCCACAAATCTGTTTTTTCCTCATTAGTTCTGATAGCTGAACTAGTCATGTTTATTTAACATGTTTGCCTGAATTCCTCCTGTCTTTGTGCATGACAGAAATCCCCTTGTTGCCTCAATTTGTGTCCTGAAAGTCAGACGAAATCGCTTAGCTCTTCATTAGTTGATTGCAAAAAAAAAAAAAAAAGCAGTCAGCTAATTGTGCTTGTTTGCCTTATAAACAGACAGTGAATGATGAACACTAGGGACATGTTTGACAAGAAAGGATGCAGATTAAAGGGACAAAACAGACGTGGGTGACAATGAGTGAAATATAGTATCACACTGTTTCAAATAATTGTTAGCATCTTTCTTTGAATCAATCAATTTTGGAAGTCCACAAATCCCTTCTTATTCTGATATTTTTGTCTTGTAAATTGATAAGATGAAGTATTTGGAAAAAATCCACTCAATATTTTCATTCTTTTGGGAATGTTTTCAAAGTCATATGTCAGTATTTTTCAGAGCTTTTCTCAGCTTTTTTAAAGCTTTGCTTAGCCATTTTGGAATTCCTGCATTTCAGATTGTAGCTTTAAAGGTCACATTTAGCAAAAAAAAAAAAAAAAGGAAAAAAGGAAGAAAAAAAAACCATTCACAGTGCTCGATTCGCAATATTTACATTCAAGCCACTTGCCAAACTTACCTCTTTGTATTGTCTAATAATGTGTTCTTTAATTTAGAAAAGATATAGCATGGATTAGGACATCAGATGTAATCCAAAGCTTCTGTTTTTCTCTTCGTCAGTTCCTATATGGACTGTAAAGTTTAGTTTGTTCCCTCTTTGTGGAAATACATTTGGTGTCAGGTTTGGTGTTTTTTTTGTATTTTATTTATTGATTTAGTTCTTTGAAGGTTAGCCTTCATGTACAGCATTATTCACAATGTTTCTGTTGCTATGGAAAGTAGGAGTGAATTTCAGCTTAATGTGAGGGTATTTGGGGTGCCAAAACTTATTTGCACACAAGTTTAGTTCTGAATTTGTATGTATTGATGTACATTCACAATCTAGTGGGTTAAAAAAGAAAGAAAATATTGTACTGTACATGTTCTTCCTGTGAATATTTGCCTGCGAGACATTTTAAAGGCATCAAAGTGCTTTAATCAGCAGACACTGAGGCTAATATTGTACAGGAAAGCATTTTAAATTGTGAAGCTTTTGCTCTGATAAACATGGATATTGCCTTGTACTGATTGCTCGATCTTTTTTAAACACATCCACTAGTATTAACTGATTTTTGGACATGAGCATTACATTCGTTATTCATTTAGTACCTGCTATTATCCAACATGACACTAGGAAAAGTCAGATCTAAACAGTTATGGGTTTTGGATCTCTGTCATTTGTGGGGTCTGAGATCACAACCTTTTTACAATTATCATTAAAACGCTAACATGCAAAGTGTGGCACTATGAGGCTGAAAGCTTAAATTCACTGTCTTTGGGCGAATAAAATTTCTGCTCATCATTACTTAGAGAATATGAAGGACTAAGTAAAAGAACATATGAGGGACTAGATAAAAGAATTTGAAGGACTAGCTAAATAAGAGTTTAAAAAACTAGATTAAAGAGAATGTGAAGGAATAGCTAAAATAGACTGAATGAATAGCAGAAAAAGAATTTAAGGGACTTGCTAGAGGGACAGGCTAAAAGAGAAAGTAAATGTGAAGCACTAGCTAAGTGAGAAAGTGAAAGAATAGCTAAAAGTGAATGTGAAGGTTCGGCAGTGTGAAGAGAAAGTGAGGGACTAGCTTAAAGAGAAAGTGAGGGACTAGCTAAAAGAGAAAGTGAGGGACTAGCTAAAAGAGAAAGTGAGGGACAGGCTGAAAGAATGTGAGGGATTGACAATGTGAGGGACTTTCTAAAAGAGAAAGTGAAGGACTTGCTTGAAGTGAAGGTAAGGAACTTGTTAAAAGAGAAAGTAAGGGACAGACTAAAAGAGAAAGTGAGAGGACAGACTAAAAGTGAATATGAAGGACTAGCCAAAAGTGAATGTGAGGGATTAGCAATGTGAAGGACTTTCTAAAAGAGAATACAAAGGATTAGCTAAATGAGAATATGAGCGACTAGCTAAAATATAATGACAAATCTCACGCCTGGTTGCTTTTGGTGTGTTTTTATTAGCATATATGAATTCGTTGTGTATTCCAGTTAGTTGATTCTTTTGTCTCCTTGTAACTTGTTCTATGCTGACCAGCTTGTTTGAAACAGAGTTCATTATATGAAAAGAAAGTTCTGTCCTATCTGTCCAAATAACTTTTGTCACACAATAATCAAGAGCATTGTGGATTACTGGAACACGAATCCCTGCAGGCATAAGATCATTATTATTTATTATTGTTTTTGTTCATTGTACCTATTTATGGGGTGAACAGGAAACTTAAAAAAAATGTTTTTGATTGCTACATAAAAGGAAATGCGACCAAATTCTCATTTATGGGTATCACCCATGCAGAACACTTAAAAATCTAGAACCTTTCTCTGGGTTTTTCGGTGTTTGATGGGTTTCATTTTTAGCTAGTTATATTTACACATTTATATTTGTATCTAACTACACAAAGAACTTGATAAAGAACCCTGTGTATAGATGCAGTGGATGGAGATAAGGATTAAAAATGATTCAATATTTCACTAAGTACTTCATGTACTGTAGTGTATATATATATATATATATATATATATATATATATATATATGTGTGTCTTCATGTAAAATTCTATGTTTAACTAAGAAAATCCAAAATTACATAATTTTCTTTAACAGTATTTTAGTACATTGTTGTTTGAAATATGGAGTAACACAACACCAATTGCATCCCACTGGCCTTCACTGGACAGACTATAGATCAAGCATGATGATGATGACGACATATTCTCATTCATAGTACAGAAAAAAAAAAAACAAGACTATCGATTATTAAAATCTAAAATGGCAACAAGTTAAATAAATTGTAGATTATTCAAAAGTACATGTGGGGTTTATTTTTTATTTTGGTTGCAATTTTATATACTGTGTCTACTTTAACTTCTCGAGCCACCAAACATTAATAATGGTTGTTAAATGAAGACGGAGTCCAAGAAGTAAAAAAGTTCCTTCATTACGGTTCACCATTATATTTATAAGCTAAACAGGGTCGCAAGCAATGAGACAATATTTTCGCACTTTATTTCTGTACATCCGTTAGTCATGGCATTTTACATCAATGAAAATTGCTTGCAATTGATTGATTGTGCATTTTTTTATACTGTACACTTGATTACATTCCAAAATAGAACCAATAAATTTCTTTTTTTTTCAAAGCCACTATTGTTGTTTTTGGTTTCTTGGTTGTTGCCAATGTCACGGTGCGATTTGTGTAGCCAATAACGTTTGAATTCAATTTTTACTTTAAAAACATGATCTATGCAAGAAGAATTCTATAAAAGCATAAGAGGGATTGGCAATACAGCTAATACAACAGAACTGGACATAAAATAACTAACCTTTAAATACAGCAAGTTTTTATTTACAGTGTATTTTCCTATTGCTGTGGAATTCACACACACACACACACACACACACACAAACACAAACCATGCAGGTTAATCTGAGTGGTACATGATATGTAGCGTGTCAAAATTTCTTCAGACGGAATTTACTGCCAAAAGGCCATTGTTTAGATTATTCTTGATTCATCATAAAAAAAATGAGTATTTGTACATTGATTTTAGATAGCAAAGCAAATGTGTGTGTTTAAGTTACTGAAAGTGTGTGACAGATGGAGTGATTAGGTGTTGGTGGTGTGCAGTGTAAGAACTTGTCTGTTCTCTTGGTTCTGTTTGCGGAAGAAGGCCTTGCCAAACTCATAAGTGCTTATCATTATGGCACAGGCTGGAGCCACTTTTATCAGCCGAGGCATGAAACCTGAGAGAGAGAGAGCGAGAGAGAGAGAGAGAGAGAGAGAGGAGAACATTTAAATATAAAGCTGAATAAAAGATTTACAGCATGAACCCTGATATGGTTTTCCACTATATTAGCATCTCTGAAGATGACCTTCCCTGTATTTTCAAATAGCATCACATTTAATGACAATGATGACTTTGAATTACATTAAAAACAATGAAACGTGAAAATAATCATTGTTTTATTTATGTCCTCAGACAAGTTTATTGAGAAACCCCATTTGAAAAAAATTTGCTCAGCTTTGGAGTGCTCGTTTGTGTTTACATGACCCATCTGTCAGCCATTTTATACTCTACAACTCTCCTCCCCTGTCAGAGTTTGTTCAAGAAGGAAATAAATGGGCTAAAATCAGTGTTCAGGAGAAAAATACTTTCTAAAAAGACAGCATTTCCATGATAAATTCATTTGTCCTGATCAGTTTAGCTGGAAGCAGAATTAGCAATGTTGCTCCTCGATAACTATGTACATGAAATCTGAATAAAAAGGTTTGCAATTGTTTCAATGGCCTGCTTCACCTAATCAATCAAGGTGACATGTTGTGTTTTACACGCGTTTGTTTTACATTATTAAGGGAACCAGGTTAGTAAAGTCAAACAATCACTTTCATAAATTGGTACAGGCAAAATGTCTCCGCCTTTTAAGCTTGTTTTTGAATGCTAGCAAGAAAGAGCTATTGAAGGCACTCTTGACTATGATCATGAAGTCTGTGAAATGATAATTGTTAGATCAGTTTGTGTGTTCTTACTTGTCTTTTAGGGAGTTGAATGGTCAGATGATACTGAGAGTCTTTGTTAATGCTAGCTCTAATTAAACCACTATAGGGTCAGGGGGGAGCTTTATGTGCATAAGTGCGAACGGGGTGAGGTTGGGTGAAAGAGTAAAAAATTATTATTCAAGTCTACTTATATAACCATTAAAGATCTAACAAATATGATAAGAAATATATTCTTACAAATATAAACCATTTTTGCTTAATGATCAGCCTTGAATAATTCTAAAATAAAAGTCCATAAAAATATAAACTATATTTCCTGTGATTTTGTATAGTAACTCTTACCTGCGAAGAGTCCTTTGACGCCGCTCTCGGCCACGATCCTTTTCATCACCATATAGGTTGAGGACGAGGCTTGAGGCGACACTGCATAAGCAAACGCACATGTTATTCATTTGAATAGAGCGCTCAACCAATAAACAGCTTTTGTGCAACCATTTCCTGTTATCAGGCAGTTAGTTGATCAATAGCTTACATTTTCTAGCTTGCAGTTCACCCAGTTCCACCTGCCTTCTGGTCTTCACCACGTCAAACGGCAGTGTTACAATCGATGCAATCTGACGAGAAAGAGGAACAACAACAATGAATAAATAGGACAGATAACAAAGGACAAGTTTATACAAACAAAATGATTTTGTGGCAGGGCTATTAAGTTTTTTTTTGTATGGTCACCCAGCAGAGATCCAAGAAAAACAAGCCATCTTTGTGCTACTCTCTAGTCTCGCCCTTCAATCAATCATTCAATAAATCAAAAAAAAATTTTATTTGGTCTGTATGTTTAAACCAAACATGCTGACTGGAGTGAAACCTGATCTGGGCACCCAGATGATCCTTTCCATATTAAGGTTTGACATGTCCATTCTGAGTTGCTTTTCTGCTCACCACATGTTGTTATTTGAATTGAAGTGACCTTCCTATCAGCTTAATTCAGTCCAGCCATTTTTCTTTCCCAAAAATAAAGCATTTCCACCCACTGGATATATAAGTGTAAGTAAATTGTTATGCATTTGAAGACTTCCAAATGATCAGCACTTTCATAAATACTCAAGCTACCAGCCCACTATTTCCCACATCTTGTTATTGATGTGAACTGAAGCCCTTGAGATGAATATGCATATTTTTTATGATTGGCATATTTCAAATGATTGGCTGAAACCAGATCCAAATTCAAATACAATCAATTGTACATCTATACATTTTTATTTGTGGTATACATTAAGGTACTTATTGTATAGTAAACAGTGCAGACTCACAGAGCCAGACACTGCTCCGGAGATGAATGCGATGCTGAAGGTCGGCTCATTCGTCTTGTTGTAGTGACACAGGAAGGTTTTACCTTTCTCATAGTTGTACCAGTACATGGCTGAAAGGAGAGTAGGCACATGGTGCCAGATTAGCATGCTACAGCATAATAGGGAAAATTGGGGAGTATAATGAGAACAAATAGCCCCGAAACACTACTTTAAATTTTAGACACCAATGATAAATCAAAACACTGCTAGAACAACGATTATGCTGAATTTAGAGTGCAGTAGGAATTAAGGTAATTTTTTTATGAATATGTTTAAACCTAAACCATTAGTTTGAAGATTTCTGCTTTTGTTTTTTATATTTGTTTGTTTTTAATAGCAGCATCTTATTGAGCATCACATCGCAAGGAATAGAGTTGCAAAGGAGTGGAAAATTTCCAGTAAATTTCTGGAAACTTTCCATGGGAACTAGGGAAACTGGTCTGGGGAATGTACAGGAATTGATTAGACATTAAGGGAAATAAAAACTACAGTATACAAACATAAATACAAACATTTTGTTTGGTTATAAGCTGACAGGCATGCAAAATAACAGTTTTTAAAAAGTGACAAAATTGTTACTGGTAGTCTAATTCTGTTGCACAAGAGCTTACACAAGTATGTTTTAAACATAAATGTATGTAAAAATGTATGTGAATACTCACCAATATTGCAGTTTTTTGACATTATTTTATGTGCAGGATTCAAGAAATTATCAGTGTTATGTAATGGAGGAATTCACAGTGCATGTTGGGGGTGTGGCCTCAAAAACAATAACTAATAATAATAATAATAATAATAATGTGTGCTGTGTGCATGTGATTGATGAATGTGCAGCGTAGACATTTAACAATTCACTTAACAATCCACTTTTAAAGATATGAAAGACATGAAGAGGTGAAATGAATGTTTTACAAAAGATTTCACAGATGTAGATGGTTCATGAGAACCTATTTCTATATTTGTATTCCTATTTATTATTATTTTTTTTTTTATATATATACACATTCTTTTTTTTTTCCAATAAAAAAATTCTTTTTATTTTCAGTACAAAAGTAACTGACTGCCACGTTACAGGTTTTTATAAGGAAACGATCAAGCAGGTTCAGCGAACATACAAACAAATCTATGACGCCATTTGGTTATTTCTAACGACATTCTAAACATGCCTTATCTACTTTTCCTTGAAAAGAACACTACATGCGTGAGTAAGACCCTGGCTGTGAAAGGCTCTAGTCCTTGAGCTCATGTTTGCTCTGAGTAATATACAGCCTCTGGGTGGCTCAATTATTTTGAAGGCCTCTGCTCATAAATCTGTGTTTTGTCTCTCTCTCTCTCTCTCATTTGTTAATTTTTATTTGTTTTACCTGAAAATGGTACATCCCTGAGCAGCGTGGGGCCGAGACCCCTCCAGAGAGTGTGCCATCCCTCGATGTGTATGGCTGAGCGGATCACAGCACTCAGCTCTCTGTACGACTGCCTCTCTGACTGCAGCTTAGTGCGGATCAGTTCTAACGGACTGATCAGAGTAGCCGAGCCCACTGCAACACACACACACACACACACACACGACTCAAGGGTTAAATTCAGACAGCTTAAATCCAAGGGCTTCCAAGCAAAGATTTTCTGCAGTTTAAAACCAGGAAAATAACCAAAAATTCAAATGTAGCTTGTATTTGACCAATTTAAAAAGTAAAAAAGAATTTCTTGAGAGCTGAGCAAAATATCGAAATACTATTCAAATCGCAATAAATGATTGTGTGATGCACTTTGCAGAATTTTCTTAATACCGAAAAGTTAATACAATTACAATAGTACCCAACAGATGCTATCGAAGTGACAGTTATTGTTAATAACTTCATTTTTCCCTGTGCAGACATTAAAGGCAAGTATCGTCAAACTTTGTGTATAGTTGCCTGAATTATATAATGGGAATGTTTTTAAGTATCGTAGCATGATATTATTATAACCACCCAGCCTCAATAAGTGAAACAGACTTGTGAACGCACAAAAAAAAAAAAATATCATGCAACGATACTTGCCTTTAATTTGCTCTTTACATTTATCCCATCTATACAAGTAAGCAGCTATGGGGTTAAGGGTCTTGCTCAGGGGCCCAGCAGTGGCAGCTTGGCATGGCTGTGTGTGACTCACGGCCTTCGGATCCGAGTCCGATGCCATAGTCCATTGCCTTAACCACCAAGGCTGTTTACCACTGTTTTGACTTTGCCCCAATTGTAAATAGTCACCTTCACAGTAAAATCCATTTAAAGAGAGAGAAGCGAAAGAGATCAAATTGATGCTCTATCCACCATTTAACAACAAACCTTTAAAATGTGTTCGGAAATCTTTAGGAATTCATCCCTTGTTACTTGCAACCCAGACTCTCAAGATTTAAAAGAAATCAACATACATTATATTTATTTAAAAAAACAACACCACCATTTTCTCACTCATGATTTTACATTGAGGTTCAATGTCCCAGTATTGGGAAATCCAGAGACATTAGAGCAAAGGTTGAATTTGATGCCCAAGAATGCACTGGATCTGTACAATTTCGGTTGTGTTAACTTTTGACTCGGTGAGTAAGCGATCCACAAGCTTGCTGAAGTATTAGAAAGACAGTTTGGAGCTCTGGAAGATGATTTGTTTGAGCAGAGTGTATAGGTGACAAGGTAAAAAAGACTCCACAGACTACAAGTGCTGCTGCATTACCCTCAATAGGAGATGAATTCGCACTAGTTTCACCATTAGCAGAGAGCCAAACTGAATTGTGGGTAAATCAAGGCAACCGAATCCAGGTCAATTCAGAATTTCATTTTAAATTCAATCTTGGATGCCACTGAAGGTCGTTCAGGGTGAATTTTTCCCTCAAAGGGGGTTCTGTCAGATTCTTTTGTTTTACCGCAGACTAATAAGAACAGAATCATTTCGACTTTCTTATCAAAGATGGACAAATCTCATCATTAGAACAAACATCTCAAAGTGGTTACATCATGCTAACAATCTGGCAGTAGCCATAAAGATTTTGAGTACACAAAACAGATTCAGTGTTTACCCATTCTATTAACATGCTGTATGTCAGGCAGCCGAGTCTGAATATCTGTACCTCTTTTGCACCTATTTTTTACAGTTTATATATTAAACAGAATTTCATGTGCATGTAAATACTTCTTACAAAATAAAGGTTACAGCATTTGAATTTGGTCATGAGCCCAAAGGTTAATACACTATTTCATTTCTTTGAAATTAAAACTGTTAATGATCAAGCCATTTTATATGAGTCCATTTGGAAGTGTGGGAAGACTGAAAACAGAAAATATTAACCTTAAGGTTAAAATATAAATCTGAAAAATGTATCATTCAGAAAGGGGGGGGGGGGGAGTGGAAAGTAAAAAAGAGTGGAAGTAATATTTTGGCTTTTGGTTTGGTTAAAGCAAAAATTGTAATAAATGAATAACCAGTAGATCTGAAAAGTGTAATAAAGTCCATAATTATATAGAAACTGTTGTAATATGACTTTGACAGTCTCTTTGAATGTTATGTTGATGTCAGGATTTTGGCATCATGGTGTACAAACTTTTGTTCTAAACATTTTACAGGAAATAATCATTAATCGCTTTCCTTCATTAATATTGGTACATTTGTAAAATTAAATAAATAAATAAATACAAATTCAAAAACAACATAAGATCTGTTGGTGTCATCTTTTTCAAATGAGGGTGCACAAACTTTTGCAATCACCTGTAGATTACTAAATATTACACTCAATTCTTAATAAAATAATAATTCATACTTATTTTTTTTAATAAACAATACTTTATCCAACTATGTGGAACAGCTCTGAAACATAATGTATTTAATATGCTGTCATTTTGTGGGGGGGGGGGGGGGGTATGGGTGCACAAACTTTTGCACTTCACTGTAGGTTCTGATTATCTTATCATCATGCTTCACCTCATAATATCAATTTATCGGATCATTTTATTTATAAAAGAGGAAAATCCTTAAGAAATCACTTTTTGTTAGTGGCATTGTTTTGAAGTGAGGGTGCACAAAGCTTTTTCAGTTGGATCCTGAAAAGTATAGGAAAGTCCCAGATGCTTCTTTATCCGAAAAAAAAAAAAAAAAAAAAGAAAGTATAAATCATTAGGTGATGCAAGATGATAAAACTATAGGAACCTACTTTTAAGTGCAAAAGTTTGCGCACCCTTCACAAAATGATGCCAATGATGATGTTTCATTGTTTGATAAAATTTTTCTAATTAAAAAATAAGAATCATTAGAGTAAGAAATTTGAGTGTGACATTTATTCAAATGTTACAGTCAAGTGCAAAAGCATATTCTTATAAAGTGAAAATATCATAGAACACTTAACTCCAGCCCCCTCCAGGGTGTATATTTTTTAGTTAATTTGACTCGTTCTAATGGGATCAAAAGTTACCTCTAGCTGTTGCTCCGGCTAATAGTGGTGCCAGTTCTGCCTTTTCCCCCATCCGGAGCTTGAGAGCAGCACAGAGCTGGTCATAAGAGGTGAAGTAAATCACTGTAGCTGGAACTGCCATAACTCTGTGGAGAGAAGACATGTGTAAAAAAACATGCTCTTCCCAAGAACACGACTTCTGTAAATGACACGGATTGTCTCTGTATATACAACATTGTTAGCCCTGAATAGGAAACCGTGTCTATAATGTGAATTTAGGAATACTATGGCGGGAAAAAAAAAAAAGACGAACAGTGTAGGAGGAAGGCCACTCCACAGCGACTTAATCCCTTCCTGGCGTACAATCTTGATGAAGGCATCCTGTAACACAAAATATCAATCACATGACCAACATTTTTACACGACTAACGATTTCAGTGAATGTATAAAATGCGAATTTGCCTCAGAGTCTCACCAGTGTGCCGCTGAAATGACCCTGAGGTTTATACCAGGCTTTCCCGTTCCCGTTTTCACACACGCAGATATGATCCATCAAACCATTGCAATACACAAAACATTTTCCTGTGGGACAGAAGGAAAAGTTGAGATTTGTGAGAGGGAAAATGTATATTGTAAATTTCTATATAAAAAAAAAGTACCTTTAAATAAAGGGGTGCTCTGTGCTTGGAGTCTGATCTTTATAACATCCAAAGGAGTTACTGTATAGAAGAAGAAAAAGAGTTGTCATTGTTTCTGTCGTTCATCGAACTGTGAGAATAACGACTTAAAGAAGAAAAAAAAAACTAGTTTCTGGTGATTTTTGACAAACAAAATACATTTTTATAAGTAGCTACACAAAGATTCAGTATGTATAACAATCAGACAAACAAAAACAATTCTACTTCTCATTCACTCCCATTAAAAACATTTTTTAAACATTTTTTATTAAATGCCTGCTTGGCTAAATAATATATCGAATAATATTTAATACAAATACAAAATACAAAAAATAAAATAAAATATCAAAATAATTCCTTGGTAGGACAATTTGTCTGAAAAGCAACAAGAACCCATTTAACATATTTACATTTTCTCAATAAAATAATTTGATTGATTGATTATTGTGTGTTTAAAACATGAAGTACAACTAACTTTATTAAACACATTGCCTATGAAGCAGTCTAAACAATTGAACTTTATTTAAAATATTTTTAATACAAAATCTCAAATGTAAAATAGTTGTTTCATTTATTTAAATTAATTAATAAAAAATTTTAAAACAGGAGATCTGACAAGTGTGATAAAGTTCATAATTATATAGAAAACGTTGTTAGCGTCAGAATTTCGATATCTTGGTGTTTAAATTTTTTTTTAAAAACATTTTACAGGTAATAATTACTAATTATTTCCTCCATCAAAATGTGTGCATTTGTAAAAAAATTAAAATAAAAAATTACTACAACCAACAAAAGATCTGTTGGTGTCATCTTTTTCAGATGAAGGTGCACAAACTTTTGCACTCACTGATTACTAAATATTACACCCAATTCTTAAGTGAATAATCATTCCTACTTATTTTTAATAAACAATACTTAATCCAAACATTTGGAACACTTGTGAAACATTTCATTTAACATTCCTTCATTTTGTGGGTGGGTATGGGGGCACAAACATTTGCACTTAACACAAGGTTCTGATGATCTTATCATCTTGCTTCAACTCGTAATATCAATTTATATATTCTTATTTATGAGAGGAAATTGGTGCGACATCACTTTTAAGGTTTCGTTTTTTCTTAGTTTGCGTATGTGAAGAAAGTGTGCACAAACTTTGCACTAAACAAAAGAAATTAAAGGTTTATCAGTCGGATCCTAAACAAATAAAAGTTACAGATTTTACTCTCTCTTATAAATAACAAAAACTAATTTATGTATACACACACACACACACACACCATTACTGCCATTGTTTAAGTTTTTTTTTAAACTTACCCAACTTAATGCTTTGGCAACAATTCCTAACTGCAAGTCAATAAAGCATTTTTTGAATTTGGTTTCACCCTTTCTTATCTCTCGGGGCTTATGCAGTCCTACACCCATGCTCGTACTCTCAGGTCCACCAGTTCCAGGCTACTGGTAGTGCAGATCTTTTCATGCTATAGTTCCCAAACTTTTATACCACCCAGGACATCAATTATCGCACTGTATTTACAAACAATTACTGATTATTTTGTCCTAGAGACAGATAGGCAGGTTTTAAATTTGAATCTCTACTACCAGGATCAACAGTTGCCTGTAAATTGTCAATAAAATAAATGACAGGAGGCCCAGTCAGATCCGAACAAAGCATCCTGGACCTTTCTTAAAGGCTTTCAGCTTATTTGTACAATAAAAATAAAAGAATATTGCACCTTTAAACCTAGTCCTTTTCACTACTTTTTTTCCCATGTGTATGTGGGTGTAAAGTGGCCTTGCATGTTAGGAAGACACTATAGAAATCAGACATAGAATCATTATAGTAGTAATAATAATAATAATAATAATAATAATAATAATAAGGAAAGGAGTCACTTTAGTTTCTGATCTTACCAAACAACGATGTGAGCAGAGCCCCAGAACAAGAAGATACCATCTGTTGAAGTGGTGTTATATTATTAATGTTGTTCTGAAAACTCTGAGAAGTCATCTTTTCCAGCCTGGATTGAAAGAAAAGACACGAGGAGTGATGTAATTTTAAATTTAAAAAAATAAACAAAAACGTATTGTAAACTAACTATGGTTCGTTCAGTTCATGTCTCTTACCTTGGTTTAGTTTTCCCCGAGTCTTTCCTCTCCTGAATCCAATCCAACAATCTTCAACAACACTCTCATGTCATTTATAAGCCCTAGAGCTGTTTTACCTGCTAGAACGATCCTCTTACACCAAAACATACAATTCCTATAAGATTCGCTCAATGACGCAACAGTACAACTTCTTAATCAGTCACAAAGACAAAATCCCCCTCCTGCAAGCCCCTCTTCCTGTACTACATAACTGCCTGCCTGAAAGTTCACGTTTTTTCCTAACCTGCACATGACAAGTGTGTATGCTGTTTTTGTCTTCAATTTCACACCCGCACATTCGTCATAAATGGCATTTAAACGACCGAATGTTCAGGTAAAATTTGTATTAATACTATCAATAGGAATTAGCAATGTAAAATTACACTAAGGAACATATATTATGTCGTGCATCTTATTATATTATAATTTATGCAATTTATATACAAATGCTATTACGTACGTTAGCCGGAAAGTGCGTCTGTGAAACTAAACCGTGGTTTTTGTTCTTCTCGAGAGGAAGTGGATGTCCTGAGCGGGAAAATGGAACTGTTTTGCTTGGGTTCGGTTTAGAGGATAACAAAACAAGTGCAGTGAAATATTTCGGTTTTATTTATTAATATTTCGGAAATTCATGCGAATAAATATTGACGCGAGGATAACTTGTGTCCAGGGAATTCTTCAACGGTGGCGCAGAAATGGTTGGGGAATCTGTTAGCTAGCCGTTAGCTTCACTGAAGTGTTTAAACTTCCGGTGTAACGTTTGTCCAGTTTAAAAAACGGCACGCATTTAAACCCGGTCTGTAGACGCGGATCCACACTGACACTCATCAGCACTGATCCTGCAGAGCTACAACACACTACACAAGACTAAAACAGCGCATTGTTATATCGCTTTGCTTGTTTATTTTTTTCACTGCGGGACTTTTACAAATAAACAACATTACTGCTGAAGCTGAGAAACTGCTGTGATGAAACACCAGAGCTACTCTACAAAACCAACATTTCAAGGTAAAGTCCTTTTAATATTTGGGTTTTATTCTTTCATC
>JAAIIK010000023.1:4291904-4304404 GCA_014706435.1 Silurus glanis
TTTTTTTTTTTTTTTTTTTTTTCTTCTCTATGCTTAACATATTTACTTATCAATTAAAAGGAAATTCTGCCACATGGAAAAAAGAAAGTGCACTGAGAAACTAAACCTTCTAATTCATATCCTGGTTGAATTATTTCTCCTGTTTTGTTATATCAGCTTCCTCGTGATATTTTGCTTACTTGTTTTTTTTTTTTTTTTTCCTCTGTCTACGATGTTTCCAAAATGAAGTTGTGTGCGTCCACTGTACTTCACCGCGTTTCTTTTTCGAACACATCTGATTCAGCTCACAAGGGGCTGACTCTGGGAACTCCTGTCAGCTTCAGTACTCAAAAAAAGTGCAGTTTCGGCTCTTGGGTCGCTTCCTGGCAGCAGTGCAGGGGCTGTCGTGGATTCTGTTTTGCTGTGAAACTGTACAAGTCAAGTTGGTTGTTAGAGGCAATTGTATATAAATAAATTCCATGTTTTCATTCACACAATGGTTTCTACAGAGAATCAGAGACAAGGTAAGGGGAAATGATCAGCTTTCATTGTCATTCCAGTATTAACATCAGGTTTCGTATGAAGTTGTTATAGGCTCTAAAAAGCTACATAACTCCAGTGAGTTGGATCAGAGCAACTGTTTTTGAAGAAAACAGTAACACACCCCTCTGTTGACTGAAAGGTAAATTGCTACGGCAGTAAAAACCATTACAAGCATTGTCACTTCTTTTGTCTGACGAAACAAGTCAGGCTCGAAGTTACTGGTTAATTGTCTATGATCAGCTATTAATAGTACATTCTTCTTTCATCTTCTCCCATTAGGGGTCGCTACAGCGGATCATCCGTCTCCGTACCCCCCTGTCCTCTACATCTGCCTCTTTCAACCCAACTACCTGCATGTTTTCCCTCACCACATCCATAAACCACCTCCTTGGACTTCCTCTTTTCCTCCTTCCTGGTGGCTCCATCCTCAGCATTCTTCTACCGATATTCCTCATGTCCCTCCTCTGCACATGTCCAAACCAATAGTACATTAAAAATCTAAAAACTGAATTGGAAGCTGAACTACAGTCGGAGTTGTTCTGGAAATTGAACCGTATAGTGTGCACATAACATCAGCAGTCTGCCTCTTGTGCATATGTTTTCTTTCACAAATCCACTGTAGCTCTATCAAAGTTCCATCATGAGCCACACATCGATTATATCTGGCCTGCGAGCTACAATTTCCACACTTCTGCGCCATGTCTGCTTATAGGTTGCTCAAACACACTGCATGTTTGGAAGTACACTTCTATCCTGAGAGCTTCCCGAGCACAGACCCCGAACCCTAAACATGAATGTATACTGAGTTTTATTTTCACGCTTTATTCTGTATCCGGTCTGTCTTGTTGTTTGTTAAAAGCTGACAGTGTTTGACCCTCGACTTAGACACAGGATTTAATTTTGTTCCCCTCTATGATTGCGTTTGACACCACTGGCTTATAGAGTGGGGTAAGCTTCAATCCAGAAACCTATGAGTTCATATTCAAAATCTTTTAAACCCACTTTTAGGAGTTTCAGGTTGAAATTCAACATACCTGAAGAAATTAAGAAACAAGCCTAGGACTTATTACCGTATATACCTTGGCAAGACGATGCAGATTTGTCCATACATGCATCCCTTTATACGTCTTTCAGATCTTCTGGTTTTGTATGGAGTTGGGTGACTTGATTGTTCAGTGTTTCATAGCACAAAAGTTGTTGACATGAAAGGCTTGAAAGTCCAGAAGAGGGAGAAACCTTGAAGTAAGTAATTAAAACATAAAAATGTGAACACACAAAATACCTCAGCATCAAAGTCCTCTATTTGTCATTAAATAGACATTAATCTTGTAGATGACCACCCATGCATTCATTTACACTTAGGGGCAGTTAAGGATTCAGTAACCAACCCCACTTCTGATATGTTTTGGCACATGGAATCGAACTCCTGCAGATGGGCTGGTTTGAGTATTTCTGAAATGAAAAGCTTATCTCCTGGGATTTTCTCACGCTCAACAGTCTCCAGAGTTTACACCAAAAATAAAATAAATAAAAACACATCCATTGAGCATGCAGGCAGATATGTATTAAGTGAGGAGAAGAGTCAGATGGTTTTGAGTGGACTGGAAGGTTACAGTAACTCAAATATGCACTCAACCTTGGTGACCAGAAAAGCATATCACAATGCAATCACAATACAACACATTATATTCTGATTCTGGTCTACAACAGTTGAGTAGACAGACAGTTTTCCATCCCTGTAAATCAAAAACAGGTATCTGATGCTAGAAGAAAAAAAGTGAAGGCAGCAAGTGAACATTTTGTCCTCAAAGTTGATGTGTTAGAAGCAGGAAAAATTGGCAAGCGTAAAGTTTGAAAGGAGTTTGAAGGGCCAAATTGTGATGGATAGACGATTGGGTCAGAGCGTCTCCAAAACTCCAGCTCTTGTGGGATGTTCCCAGTCTGCAGTGGTCAGAAGTGGTCCAAAGAAGGAACAGTGGTGAACCGGCAACAGGGTCGTGGGCGGCCGAGGCTCATTGATGCACGTGTGGTTCAATCCAACAGATGACCTGCTGTAGCTCAAATTGCTGAAGAAGTTCATGCTGTTGATGCTCGACAGGTCTGGACTGTTTTGGCAGCAAAAGGAGGACCAACACAATATTAGGCAGGTGGTCATTGTTATGTCAATGAAAAAATAAGCACCATAATTGTATATTTGCAGAGTATCTGTTTGGTTTCTTGTTGTGTGAATGGATCCGGTGAGGTCTCCATGAAATCAGTGAACAGTTGAAGGAAACAGCTGGTGTGCAGAAGCTTGGAATGTTGGTTTGGTGGCGTCTAGGGCGGTCACGTGGCACGTGTGCGGCAGGTGGGCCACATTGGGTTGTCTCTCGCTTCCACTCCACTGCACTGCAATACACTCCATTACACTACACTACACTACCCGTCATCCCATGCGCGTATTTTCTCCTTTCTCATGCATATGCATACGGCATTTCTGCAGCGAGGCGGCTCGGTCCCAGCCTACTGACGTCTCCGAGGAGGAAGTGGAGAAGCTGGTGGTTCCGAGGCTGAAGATTCGCCCTGACTCTTCGCCGTCGTCCCCGTCTCCATCTCCATCGCCTGCACCTACACCAGCGCGCGCGATGCGGAGGCTGCGCCAGCGTCGCTAATGGCAACCAGCGCGAGCGAGCGCACCGGCCAGACGAACGGAGCGCGCGGCGGGGGGACGCGTGTAAGACGCCATTGTCTTTAAACCCGTATAAAACCGCACAGACGGAACAAGATTAGAATAAAAACAAACGCGGATAATAACATTTAAAAAAGACCAGGCTTTGGGTTTTTTTTTTTTCGGGAGGATTTGGTGATGGATTCGAAAGGACTGGGGCTTTGGCTCGTGTGTGTGTGCGGAGCTGTGTGTATCAGCGCGCGACATTTCTCTAATGGTAAGGCGCTTTTCATTCTTTCTCCATTATACAGAGGTTCAGGTTGTTCATAGAGGCTTTAACACCTAATTTGCATTGCATGGCATCGCATTTTTTTTAAACCATCATGCATTTTCTTTGCGTTTTAGTCCCCACTGGTATGTACGCGAATGTAAACAGTGATGGCAGACAGAATTAATACGCATCATGTATCCTGTATTAACCTATTTTTAGGCCTGTTTCTATTGCATTCGGTGCAATAGTAAGAAATGCGCACATTTTTATGCGCACAGGATTTTGTGTATGTTTAAGTTTTGCGTAATTTTTTTTTTCACCCCGGCTATTACAGGAGGCGTCTTGGGTAGAACCAGGGCCTTGCGTGATGATAGCAGGTTCCTAGATATAGACAGTACGGTACCGGTCCGGTTGGTGTATCGCACGGATAGAGGACAGACCGCGCACGACGTCCTGAGCACGCGGGTGCGCGCGAGCCCCATCACCGTCCAGGTGAGTTAGACTCATTCTTAGAGGAATCTCTCTCTCTCTCTCTCTCTCTCTCTCTCTCTCTCTCTCTCTCTCTCCTCAAGCACCTGAGACAACCACAAAATCCATCGTGCGCGTCTTTGGCGAACAAAGGACGCGCACGCACTTTTACATGGACGCGCATGTTTCTGTCACATGAAAAAAATGAAAAAAAATCAGGAAATAAGGTGTTACTTCACTTCTAAGTAAACCAGTAAGAACCATGCTGTAATAGGAAACTAATCAACAGCTCATCATGTGATGAATCAGAATACAGAATCTTTTCCATAACCACACATTTGGAGGTGTTTTATTCCTCATATACCCCTATTTAACTATTAGGTTTTGATATATTTTTATCCTTTTATAGTTACATTTCATGTTGTGCGCATCCACGAGACATATACGTTATAGCAGGTAAAACCATCAAATTGTCCCTTCAAAATTTTTACCAAGAACCCAATGTTGTGTGATGTTGTAGTTCAGTGTTTTAGGCTCTGCTCGTTCATATCCGAGGATTGCTCATGTTTATGTATACACACAATTTGGGAGGGAAATGTCAGGAACTCCGACAAATGTAAAGGATTCTAAAATCAACGCAAAACCTGGTAAAGAAGAATGTAAGCATTCTGGAATAGGAGTAATATTATGGGCAGGATTAAAAGGGATACAACAAAACATAGCCCCCAACAACTGTCATTTCAAAAGCAATTCTTGGACGGTTCTCGGTTAGCATGTCTGGGATATATATGAGCCACAAGACATATACATTACATTATAACAGGTATAAACAATCTTTTTTTTGCAATGGCCAAATATATATAAAAAAAAAAAAATAAATCCAGCTTGTCATTTTACCAAGAAACCAATGTTCTGTCATGCCATCAGTGTTTTAGGCTCTGCTAGTGAACAAAAGTGTGCAAGGTTATATCTTAGGATTGCTAGAGATATGTGGGATATTAAGTGTCAGGAACTTAGAAATACTGAGAGACCATGCAAAGCTTTCTATAATCAACATGAGTCTTTTAAAATCAACCTGAAACCAGGAGGACAGTGTAAAAAGAGTAAAGAGTTCACCGTTCTTGTCCCTGTTTCTATATAAATAAAATGAATTGAATTATTTATGGTCCTACAGAACATTCTGACCAATCAGATTTAAGGATCTGACGATACTTTGGAATATTTTTTCGCAGTGAAACTGTTCAGAGTGATCTAAAAACCTTTCTACGCTTTTTTATGTAAGACCAATTTTCATTCTACGTGGGACATGTAAGGATGTGACATCATTCATTTGTATGTTAGATGTGTGATTCACACCCTCTACAGGGGGTCCGGGGTTTGGCTTCCCATTCCCACTCATTGTAAAGAATGTTAATTCATTTTTAAAGGATGCTTAACGTAATGACACAGGCGCCATATTGTTGCTTTCATTAAGCTTTTGTCATGCTAACGTAACACTGCCATACAGAGAGCATCAACATCACCTTCTGCACTAATGTAGCCCTCTAATGAGGCTGCAATAAAAAGAGGAGAAACACTTCACTCTGATTGTATGAATCAACGATCTACCTAGAAAACCCCGCACCCGTGTCATGGTCGACTGATGAGAAAAACATTTGAAAGCCAAGTGAAGTTAATTATCGTTCCTTAGCATATTAGGGTCACGATACAAATGATGCATCGCCCTGCAGGTGAATTGGGAAAAAAGACGTTATAATCAGATCATATTTGCATGTGCAAATAAGGCTTTAATTAATAACTATGTAAGAATTAAAATTAATTTCACAGTGTTACTAAAAAAATTTCATGATTTTCAGGATCCTATCTAACAAATATAGATACACATTTCCTTTCCAATATCCTTCTGAACATCTAGTGGAATGTTATGTAGGTAATGTAGGTTTTTTAGTTCTAAATATATTTTTTGAGGGAAAAATGGTTGCAATGTTGTGTTATTTGTGAGGGAACATGGCAACATAAAGGCTTATAAAATGGCACATATCAGGAAACCAGATTTTCTGAAATATTGTACGATTGTGCAGTGTGGGTGGAGCTTAAGTACTCCAGAACATTACAACTTGAGTAAACAGCAAGCAGTAAAATTAACTGTTTACTACAATGTAAGATCCAATGCTTTAGATTTAATGCAAAATCCCAAACAATGATGGACATAATTATTTCTACGTGTACAAAATTTTCAATAGACATTATTGCCATTGTCTAAAATGTTAATTGGGGGTGCCTTTGTACACATTGCTTGTACTGGGATTGCTTGAAATCCCAATTCCTGCTGTCTTAAGGTTACTGAGCATATCATTAGCATGTGTATGAACTGATACCAAAAGCAATGAAATAAGTGGATTAGCTGTTTTAATCCCTGTGTTCCCCTTTCACTAGTGGCGTAGTTGGGACGTCAGTGTCGGCGCAGTTCTGTGCCTGGGGCCATGTTTTCCTCTCTAATTTATTTATTTATAACCTTTCTTTGGCATGTGCATGCGCTAATGTCAGGATGGGGTTGTCTTGGCTTTAGAGCTGATTCATCATGCTAATGCGCTGTATCAGTTACGATGTGGTTTGTGATGGGGGAATAACCAGATTGTCCTGGTTATTTTCCAGCTCTACACTTCAGCTGTTTATCCAGTGGTTGAGTAAATAGGAATCAATGACAGACCTAGACAGTCTTTACAGCACTTTGGTGTAGTATTGGTGTTGGTACTTAGCTGAAAGCGGAGGATGAAAAACGTCTCAGTTTCAAATATGTGACTTCCTTATTGCAAAGCAATGTTCTGTCATGTTCTTGTTTGACTCCGCTGGTAAACAAAAGGTTACAAGTTAATATCCCGGGATTGTCTAAGAGTATAGATGTTCATATATTCTCTATACTCATAATGTCGGGTGTAAACTGTCATGAGCTCAGACAAATACAGAGGAGCTGGTTTATGCAAGCTTTATGACAACATGAGAATTTTAAAATGAACCCAAATAATAACAGGAAGACAATGTAATCAATTTAAAATATGAACAAAAGTTTGTGGACAACTGACCATCAGATTGGTATGTGCTTCATGAATTTGCCATTCAACATTTAGTCCCCATTTGCTGTCATAACAAACTTGACTATTTTGGGACGATATTTCATTTGATTTTTGAATGTGCGACTGGAGATTTGAGCTCATTCAGCAACAAGGGTCTTAGTAAAGTCAGGTATTAATGTAGGTGAGATTAACAGGGCTGAGTTACAGGCAGCATTCTAATTCATCCCAGTTGTGTTCAATAGGGTTGAGGTTAAAGCTCTACAGCAGGCCACTCAAGAGCTTTCACACCAACCCATGTACAGCATATATGAGTTTGTGCACAGGGGCAGTGTCATGATAAAACAGGTTTGGGTATTCTTAATCTAATCAAGGCAAAATTAAATGCCACTGAATCCAAACATCCATCCATCCATCCATCCATCCATCCATCCATCTATCTATCTATCTATCTATCTATCTATCTATCTATCTATCTATCTATCTATCTATCTATCTATCTATCTATCTATCTATCTAGCTATCTATCTATCTATCAGAGATGGCAAAAGTACACACATCCTTCACTCAAGTAGAAGTACAGATAGTCATGTTTTATAAGAGAAACGTTGAAGTACTGACTACACTTTTTCACTCAAGTTCAAGTAAAAAAAGTATGGGCTTAAATAAAAAGTTTTAGTGTCACACTGTATATCACATCATATTAATATAATAATACAAAATTAAAAAATTTGTTATGTAATAAATGTATCCAGGCTGAACATCCACCAAATAGAACATCTATCTATCTATCTATCTATCTATCTATCTATCTATCTATCTATCTATCTATCTATCTATCTATCTATCTATCTATCTATCTATTTTACAACTTTTAATCTATCTATTATGTCTGTCTGTCTGTCTATCTCTCTGTCTGTCTGTTAATCTTGTAATATAAGATTTATGGCATGAGCAATTTCGTCTGAAATGTCACAATATATAGTAAAGCTTAGCATTTAACACCTCCCGCTGTGCACAGTTAGCAAGTCTAGCATTGCTAATTATCCAACATTGCACTTTTAATGTCCGTTATGGGAAAATGTGCTCATGGTCTACGAATTTTTTCATTGCTCTGCTGAACATTCCCTCTGTCTGCATTCCGAGTGGATCGAAACAGCCCCTACCAGTGTTTTAGAAAACCACAGTAGAGTACAATGGCTCAGTGATTCAGCAGTTAAAGCCTACTGCATAAAGAGTACGCACTAAGGCATTTTAAATGCTTCTAAATGTCTCAAAAAGCCCCTTAAATCTCACCTGCTGTGGTGCAGCCAGGTCTGTTTTTAGGCTTGTATGCAGCTCGAAGCGAATCTGTCTCAAACGCTAATGAGGTGTTTTATTTATAGTGTTTGATCGATAGGCAATCGGAGTCTGATAGCTTCCTACATTTAGCATTATTTAAATTAGGGCATCAACAATACGGGCCCACTGTGAATTTAGTGAAGATAGAGTACATTTGGAGAGGTGAACGAGGCCAAGCAATCAATGTGAGAAAGATGAACGTACAGAGAACCTGAACTGGAAACTCAAGTCTCTTCTTACACAATACCTCCTCGCTCTAAACACTTTGAATCATACTTTAATGTGATTTATGCATGTAAGGTCTGACGCAGTCTGATGCATGTGGGTTGGTATTTGTGTAGAGGCAACACCTTGTTCACATCCGAGACAATAGACAGATTTTGGGCATGCCTTCTAGGCACGTGGGCAGAAATGTATTAGAGGGGGAAGGGCCACGTTACAGGTCGTTCACGGGTGAAGTTTTGAGGAAACCCCCTTTCCCCTTTTTACCTCCAGCCTTGGTGAGTCCTTTGGGAAATGTCAGATTAAGGTTGGGACTCCAATCTATGCACACACTTCGATTGCTCCCTCCTTACACACATAGACTGAATGCCACAAGAACAATGTGCTGTGAGACAAATGCTTTCTCTCTTTCCCTGAGGGGGCTGTTATAAAGCCTGAGCCATATGGGACCACGCGGACACTGAATTAACCAGCGGCACAATCACAACGCCACCAGCCTCTGTGTTCACAGCAGAGCTGCAGTGAATTAAAACCAATTAGACCACAACCACCACCCCAAAGCTTTTACCTTAAACACGTTTTTCTTTTTTTGTTATGAAAAATATTGAACATTTTTGTTTTTAGTCCCATTTTCCTGCCATTTCTATTAGGTTGGAAAAAAGTGTCATTTTGTAGTTATTTATTTGTAAATAGGCTCAAGTTAAAATTCAAATTAGTCAGAAGTTTTAGATACGAATTTTTTCAAGACAATATTTGAGACATATATATTTTTTTCTTTTAGCCAAAAGAACAGCTTTTTTTTGGATTGTATTTATTTCTAGCGAATGGAACACATGGCAATGGAATCGACCCTTTTAATTATTATGGAACTTTCATAAATCCATGTCCATTAGTCCATGATGCCATTCACATCACTATAAACAATAATTCTCTCGTCTTATTAAGTCTCATGAAGTTATTAAGACAAAAAAACCCCAAAAAACAGCTTGTCATACTAATGAAAAATCACAAAACACAAAAAATACTTAAAAAAAAAAAAAAAAAAAAAAAAAAAAAAAGATTTTACTTTGATGGAAATCTTACAGCTGTGACAAAGCACTGAGACAGGAGACTCCTTCCACCAAATGTTTAGCTTATGAATGATTATACGAAATTATTTTTCAAGAAACATTTTCTTTCTTCAAATCTGTTTGTCTTCACTTTCAGATCATGTGACTTAAGTCTAAGTGTATTGTTACTATAGAAACAATGAAGTAGTTGAATGAGTAATTATATATACAGTATTACAGTTGGAATTACTTTTATATCTTTTAATTTTTTATTAATATCAAAACTGAAATGCTTGTAAACATACATTGCCTATGAAAAGTTTGGAAACACCTAGTTTTTTATTTATATGTGACAAAATAGGTAATTTAACTGAGATTTACTTTGACCAAACAAATATATAAATGTACAGATGTTCCAGTTTATTTCCATTGAAAAATCCTCCCTTAGCATGAATAATAGTTTTACATACTCTTGGCATCTGGACAGTTTGTTTCTCCATACATTCAGCTGTAATACTTTGCTATGCCTTTTGTACAACATGCCAAAAGAGTTCTTTGCTTGTTGAAGATTTATTTATGACCTTGTGATCCAGTTCATCCCAGAGCAGTTCATTAGGAATTAGATGCAGTGGCTGGGCAGGCCATTCCATGTAAGAGACTCCAGCCGACTGTTTGTTCTCTAAATTAACGTTTACAGAGCTTAGATTAATGCTTTGGGTCATTGTCTTGTTGTATCGTGAAGTTGGTTCAATTAGCCTCAGTCCAGGCAGAATTGCATGGTGTTGAAGTATGGAATTGTAACCATCTTGGTTCAGTATTCTTTTCATCTGGAATAAGTTTCCAACCTTCTCTGCTCCAGAACAGCCCCAAACTATTAAGCTTCCACCTCCATGTCTGACTGTGGGTGTGAGGCAGTCTGCTAACATCTTCCCTCCTGTTCTCCATCTTACAGAAGTTCTTCTGTTAGAGCCAAAATATCACATTTGATCTCATTTGTCCAGAGAACTTTCTTCCAGTCATTCACTGTCCAATCCTCATTTGCCTTTTACTTAGTTTTTTTGCATATAAATAAAAGGAAAATGCATAAGTTTAAAAAAAAAAACATAACTAGACTAGGTGACCAAACTTTTAATAGCCACTGTACTTTAGAGTTTGAAAGATGCTTCTTCTTCTTCTTTATCCTCTTCTCCTTCTACATTTTTCTTCTCCTTTTTATGTTTGTTTATAATTTCAAATTCTTGAGAAAACTTGGCTTAGCCACATTATCTTAACCCTAACCCTAACCTTTGATTTTGCTCTGTCCTTTACAGAAGAATCATTTGGCCCAAGCCAGTTTCCAGGTCAAAGCCTTCAACCAGACTTTCATCCTCGACCTGGAACTGAATCAGTGAGTACCTGAAGTACACCTTTTCTTCACTGTTTGAATTGTAATTTCTCAACATGTGTGCTATGACAAGCTCACAAATGGCATTATTACATGGTCATAACATCGGCGTGCTCGCTGTAATGATTAAGATGCTCTGGATGATATGAATAATGTGGGTAGAAGGTTTTTTATTTTACTTTTGGAAAGAGTGGAGACCTTTGTCGATCGTTTTAGAGCTACTGATGGACTGCTGGATCATAATGGCTGGAGATTTATGTTGAAACCTCAGGAGAGGATCCTTGCCTAGAGTCCTATCGATCACTACATCCGGCTGATGGGAAATCATCTCTCTTACTTTCTCTTGTGCTCTTTCTCTGTGCCGACAGCGAGTCTAGCGACTGTAAGACTGTAATCATCTGCATATTTATGAAGGAATACACAGGGAGCAATGACCCCAGTTCTAGGCTAGCCTCTGCTGCACATAGAACAGTACTTATCTATTTGTTTTCTTCGGATGTGAGAATCCCCATCATCAGTCATGCCATCATCCCTCACCCTTTACCTTAAATCTTTGCGACTTTTCACACTTTTCCGGCTCATTAAATTACCTACAAGTTTGCTGTCACTAATAATCTTTTGTGTGTTGTTTTCTGTCTGGTGTGCTTCCTACTAATAGGCCATAGTTTCAGCACTGCCTTTGACAACATTCAACTTTCCCCTCAGAGTTTTTTAAAACCCCAGTCTACTTCTGAAGTAAAATCATGTAAATCTAGATTAAGCCCAATTATAGAACGAGATTTTGTCTTAGTCCTGTTTAAATAGCCGTTTTATGTTTATAACCAGGTTTAATCCTAGTCTGGAAAACTGGTCCAAAATTAAACCCTTGTCTTCTTCCCTACTTTTATATTTATATTGCAACAAAAAGGAACATTTAGCATTTATAATATAGCATGTCCTGTTGTCCTCCAGTCCTTTTCTTCCTTCCATACAATCGTCGTTTTTCATTCCTTCCTTCCTTCTTGCCTTGTTTCTTTCCTATCTTAATTTCTTTATTCTTTCTTTATTTTCATTCACCTTTCCATTCTTTCCACCTTTTCCTCTTTCCTATTTTCCTTCAGTTCTTCCAACTTTCTTAACTCTATTGTTCCTTCTTTATATTCGCCTTCCTTCCTTCCTTCCTTCCTTCCTTCCTTCCTTTGTTGCTTTCTTTCTTCTCTCCTTCCACCTTTCCTTCCCTTGTTAATATTTCCTTCCCTTATTATTATCATCTTTCTTTTATCTTACTTTATTTGATCCTGTCTGTTAGTAAAAAAAGGTTTGGTAGTAAAAAAAAAAAAAAGGCTTTTGAGAAATGTAATTAGCCAAAATGTATTAGTTATTCATAAAAGTTTGGCCATTGCTGTACACACACTGAGCGCTCAATTACACTTTTCCGAACTTTTGCTCTGCTACTAACCTGCAGTGATAATTGCCATCTCTTACACACACAACGGAACTACTGGCAAATTGTGGGCGAACTATAATAATGTACCATCGTGAATAT
>JAAIIK010000023.1:4308258-4320262 GCA_014706435.1 Silurus glanis
GAGAGAGAGAGAGAGAGAGAGAGAGAGAGAGAGAGAGAGAGAGAGAGAGAGAGACGGTGTTTGTCAGTGGATGTAGCCCAGGAGTGGTGAGTTTGCCGATTTGTATCCACTTGGGATTTTGTTTTGTTGTACTTGCTATGTTTCCGTCGGCTCTTTTGAATAGGGATGACGTCTGTGGAAAAAAGTACAGAGCTTGGCGTAAACTTCGGACCGCAGCATGCAGAAATCCTTCATATCTGTGATTTTACTCCTGTTTAGAGCATCACTTTTGCCAGAGACTACAAAACCTAACCATAACCCTAGACTACTCAAACTATTAAAAAAACAGTTATGAACAGTGTGACATGTGGTAGTGAAAAAGGCTGAACCTAAGAATTTTGTGTGATATTGGTTTTACTGAAGCACCATGGGGCTCAGGTGTGTCAGGAATATATAAGAGCTGCAGGAGAGTCAATCTTCATCCCAATTCCTTTCTGCCTTCTGGCTACTATTTTTAAGATGGGGGTCCTTATTAACCCCTGTACACGCCTCTCTATCTCTCTCTCCATCTCTCTCTCTCTTTCGCTCTCTCTCTCTCTCTCTCTCTCTCTCTCTTTCTATGTATATGTGTTTGTGTGTGTATATATATATATATATATACACACACACACACACACACACACACAGACACACACACACACACACTCTAAAGAAACTTGCGGTTTGTGAGGAAAGATTTTAACCATAAGAACCACAAGAAACAAGGGTTGCATATTTTCTACATTTTTTTTTTTTTTTAACTGAAAGTCATGTACTAAAATGGTTTAATACAAAAACGTGTACATAACGTAACATATACATACACTATATATAGAGATATATATAGAGAGAGAGAGAGAGAGCGAGAGAGCAAGAGAGAGTACAATCCTAAAAAAGCTGAAACCACTAATATGTCTGTTCTCTTAATGCGAATCACATACACCAAATGCATCCATCCTCATCCTGTTTAAACTGTGTCTACATTACACATCCTTAACACTATGTTGCTTCCTCAGCGTGGGACATTACAGAGTATATCAGCGATTAACAATGCGTTTAATGGAAGCAGAAATGAAAGAAAGAGAACGCCGTGCTGCCTAGATGGAGCGATGGTAAAAGATGAGGTTGAAAAGAAAAAGACGGAACCTCTGCGTCCTTCATGCACTCTTAGGTCTGCGTTGTGGAGGTGGAGGAGCAGAGCACGCCTCCAGACATGATTATCAAGCAGAAGACGGGTAATCTGAATGGAGAAGAGAGAAATACTGAGAGAAAAAAATACACATCAGGATGTTTTTGTGTGAGAGAAAAAATAATGAAAAAGGCTGCAGTGACATTTACCCCACCATGTCATCCTATTGTTAATGCTTACATTGGATTAATGAGATGATCGTTTATTTTGACCCAGTATAGTATCCAGCAAATGAACACTGTAACAACGAGCAAATATATGGCTGAACACGAACAAAGGTGATAGGTTTAAAATACTATAAAATTTCATATTTTATAAACAGGGCTGCGATTGAGGGGGTGGTGCGAGAACAAAACCCCTCCCCCGTCTCCAGTGAAAACGGTCACCTTTGTTTCCCATCTCTTTGTATTCATGTTGGATGGATCTGTATTTTATTCTTGTCAAACCAATTAGGTTTGAATAGTTTAAAGTATAATGCAAGTACGGTGAAAAAAAATTCAGTACGAACCACTTTCGATCGATAGGTGCTGCATATACGATTTGTTCATTCTGCTCTCTATGCTAGAAAAACGGTATTCAAGGTCTTTCAAAAAGGTGTGGTTTGTGCTGTGCCCTTTCTCACTGTAAAGATCAATCTATACACATTCAAAGTAAATTCAAGACTGTATTTTAAACTGAATAAAAAAAACCACAGCTTTCCAAATCAAAGCCACAAGATCACCAGTACTCCTTAACACGCATAATCTACTGACAATTTATGTAGCATGACGTTATCTAGTGCAAGGCCCTCAGATTAGATACTATCTGCTGCTAAATCCTCAGTATCAAGAAAATAGGTGTTATTGTGCTTAAGAATGTGACTGAATCTTTTTCTACAGTACCAGATAAAAGATTAAAGCCTTTTACTTGAACTGCTGTTACGCCACATTGCGTTGCAGTGATGGCTTAGATTATCTACATTGCTGAAGGTTCCACATACCTTCACAATCAACAGCGCTAGCTTCTGCAGTCTCTTCTGTGCACTTTTGATGTGTGTAATATATTTTGTATACCAGGCCTTTGGTTTCTATGCGCACTTTATTATGTAATCTGTGTATTTGGTTTTCTGGCCAGTCAAAAACGTCAGTGTCATTTAATAAATGCTGGACAGATGCTTGACAGATTTAATAAAGACATAGTCAAAAGTACAGAATCAGCAAGCAGGCTCAGAATCATTAGACAGGCAACATATTCAGGCGATGAATGAACAGTATACGTAGTTAGAATATACAGGCTAGAATTTAGAACTAAGAACCATACCAGTCAAAATTAGAAAATAGGACACAAAGGCTTGGTAAAGAGACAAAAGCACCTAAGTGTATTACTTTACAGTCGGCCGAAAAGACCTTTTAAACTGTGGCTGTGTAGTAACTGTTGGGAATTGGAGACCAGGTCAGCCATGTTTGAAGGCCACAAGTCTGTCAAAGACCTGACAGTAGGGCATTAGCTAAATATGATGATTAAACAAATGTGTGTTTGATTTTTTGTGCCATTTTAGTGAATTAATAAATGTTTTACCTTTTTCGTTTCTTGTTTTTTTAACCAAGATAATGACTTAAACTCTACAGTCGCCACACCAATCGTAGTAGCTTGTACAGTTTTCTTCCATGACTAATCTTTTATTTTAATTTTTTACAAAAATAACACAAACTGTATTTACACTTTACAATCTGACAGTAATTTGAGTATTTCATTACTACTTTTTTATAGCCAAAATATTGCTACTGACTACCTCTGTCCTGCCAAGTATGTGTGTACATTCCATACTTTAATTCTATTATATTATATAAATGTAACCATGTGACAAATGTATTTAGGTTTTTACGTCATAGGCCATTTTCGGCCGGTAGATTGTGAAGGTAGTATGGGTAGATCGCGTGCCATTCAAAAAAAAATTTAAAGCCAGTCTGAGGTACGTGACTCCACTTATATATGTGAGTCAACCTTTTCCCAAATGAAGATTACTAAGTCCAAATTCCGTTCCACCATGATTAATGATCATTTGGAAGTCTGCTTGTGGCTGAGTACCAGCAGCTTATGTCCAGAGTATGCAACCCTAAACTGACTCCATTCAGTGCAAGTCATCAGAGTAAGGTAGTGACCATTCATGTATTGTGCCATATGGGTTCATGCAGTTACGCAAGGTACTCCAACATATCTTGTATATTTGAAGTATACTCAGTGTATATATATTATTGTCAAAATAGCTACCAACAAAAGTGAGTAAGTGATCATGTTCATGTTTTTGTCTACTTGACAGGACCATACAAATGTGTGTATTAGAGCAGTTAAAATGTTATGCTTTTAGTACAATTCTCTCATACTGATCACTGGATGGTCAACATGGCACCTCATTCCAAAGACTCTGGGAATTTGAGAATTAGAATTGTTGCTCTCCAAAAAAATGACTAGGCTATAAGAATATCGGTAAGTTACAGTACAGTGGAGTTTTATAAGAGAGGGTTCCACTAGGAACAGACCTCGAAGTGTCCATCAAAAAGCTGGCTTTAAAAAACAGACGCATACAGTAAGTGCTGCCAGCATTGCTTTAGAGGTTGCGGAAGTGGAAGGTCTGCTTGTCAGTAATCAGACCACACGCCACACACTGCAACGAGTCGGTTTGCGTGGCTGTCGTCCCAGAAGGAAGCCTCTTCTGAAGCTGGCTCTCAAGAAAGCCTGCAAACAGTTTGCTAAAAAGAAAATCTCCAAGAGCATGAATTACTGTATACCATATCCTGTAGTCTAATGAGACTAAGATAAACTTGTTTGGCTCAGATGGTGTCCAGCATGTGTGGCGACACTGCTGTATGTCATCGGCACATTGACGATCTGCCTTAATTAATGATTCGGATTGTAGCATTTCAGGTCAGTTCATTACAGGTGGCTAGTTATCCAACTGTATACAATAATGACTGTTTATAGCTGTCTAAACCTCAGGCTTCCACACAAAAATTTCCATTTTTAATTTAACAATTTAATGATACATTTGAATTAATATAATTAGATTTTAGTATCCTTTGACTAAGACTAGCATTTTAATAAAGAATCTGAAGAAAGATCTACGGTTAATAAGTAAATGATGGCGTGTGTCAGGGTTATGACCAAATCGCTTTGCTAGCCTTAAATAGTTAGCACGGCATTTTATTAACATGAGTATAATCAGCTATACTAATTCTAGATTTTATATAATGAGTTATATTCTGTGGAATTGTATACTGTACATTAATGTCACTGAAACGTCTTAGTGCATTTTATGAAAAAGCTGTACAAATGCCCATTTTTCCATTTCCTTCTCCCATAATACATTGAGGTCTTTTCCATCTCTTTTAACCTCAATTATATGGCAGATTGACAGGCATAATTGAGGACAGGTCAGATCAGAGGTCTGCTTTCTGAGTAATGATAATGATTCCATTAGTGTTTTGTGGCAACGTCCCCTTTTGTCCAAAAACAATGTGGCAACATGGAACACGGTGGTTTCAAGTAATTGTGTGTCTTTGTCAGTCATGACTTTTTACTTTTCTGTGTGTGTGTGTGTATGTGTGTGTGTGTGTGTGTGTGTGTGTGTGTGTGTGTGTGTGTGTGTGTGAATTGACAGCGTGATCCTGTTTAAAGCAAAGGAAGGCTGGCAGATAAAGGAGTGACCCTATGCACCCACATTAAGCCCTCAATTTCTGCTTTAATTAGTGAACATGGCAGAGATGCCACTATTGCACCAATGTATCATGTAACAGTGCTGTTGAAGTGTCAATTCCATTTCCATTTACATTTGCGGCATTTAGCAGACGCCCTTTTCCGGAGCGACGTACAAAAGTGCTTTGAGTCTCTAGTAATGAATAAATCTACACTGGTATGCTAGATTACAAACTTAATATAAATATAACCCTTGAATTCTACAAACTTGGAAAGTGCTAATTTAAGTATTTCAGGAAGAGGTAGGTCTTCAGTCCTCGCTTGAAGATAGTCAGGGACTCTGCTGTACGGACATCTAGGGGAAGTTCATTCCACCACCTCGGTGCCAGAACAGAGAAGAGCCTTGAAGTGTACTTACCTCTCATTCTGAGAGAAGGTGGTACCAGTCGAGCAGTGCTGGAGGATCTCAGACAGCGTGGTGCAGTGCGAGATGTGATGAGGTCACTGAGGTAAGATGGTGCTGGTCCATTTTTGGCTTTGTAGGCAAGCATCAGTGGTTTGAATCTGATACGTGCAGCTACTGGAAGCCAGTGAAGGGAGCGCAGCAGTGGGGTGGTGTGGGAGAACTTGGGCTGATTGAACACAAGTCGTGCAGCTGCGTTTTGGATCATTTGCAGTGGACGAATAACGTTCAGGGGAAGACCTGCCAGCAG
Organism: Silurus glanis; assembly: GCA_014706435.1. Taxonomy (NCBI): domain Eukaryota; kingdom Metazoa; phylum Chordata; class Actinopteri; order Siluriformes; family Siluridae; genus Silurus; species Silurus glanis. The sequence goes on from JAAIIK010000023.1 coordinate 4,313,851, forward strand.
AGACTTGCAGTAGTCCAGTCTTGAAATGACAAGAGACTGAACAAGCACCTGGGCAGCCTGTATGGAGAGAAATGGTCGAATCCTTCGGATGTTATAGAGAAGAAATCGACATGAACGAGCAACATTAGTCAACAATTAGTCAGAAGATGTTGATTTATTTTCTTTAACAGCAGCTTTGACAATGGTGCTGGCTACAAGGCACTTGGTCGATTCTATGTATTGTAACTTTGGACGTATTAACTTCAAATAATAGAGACAAAAGACAGGCGAGTGAGGGAACAACTGTTTATAGCTATTCAAATGTAAGTGAAAACACGACCAAACTTGTTACTTTTGTGTTCCACAACATTAGGCATAGCAATAAGCAAAAAAGATTAATACAAATTGCAAAATGAGTGTGGTAGAACAGAAATCAAATACTTCAGGACAAATTGCTGTTGGAAGAATTATAATCTACACACTCATCACCTCACTCTTTTGCCAGATTTCACTCTGTTGCTGGTCGCTGTTGTGTTTTATTCCTCACTTTTCCATATAATAGAACATACAAATGCTGCACTTTTTTTGTTGTTGCTAAGTGCAGATGAGCGATAATTGGGACATGATACAGATTTTAGTATTAGCTTGCATACTGTTTGTGCAGATTAGGTGACACTGACAAATTAGGTGTGTGTATTTTTGAAATTGTGCACATCTTGCATCTTGTAGCTGCTTGATACTCACAGTACAGATCAGAGACTGTTTTCAGTTCCTGGCATTCTGTAGATATTTAAACATATAATCCTGTATCATAATTAATTAGTATTTTGAATGTATATATCATGTTTTATTTATTGTGTGTGTGGGTGAGGTTCAGATAAAGGTACAGCCATATCTTTTGCTTTGCTGAGGCTGCAGTTTGGGACTCTCAGGGGGCCGGATGATACTGTAACACGCTGCAGGCTTTTAAAGCCGTACAGCTAAATTTCAAAGAGCTGAAATGTTCGGTACACACAGCACTGGTCCATGGAAGTGGCTAGAGGCTAAAGCTGGCACTATGGATTCTTCAGCGTTTTATGTCCAGCTTCAAGAATTTCTCTTAAAAGGAGAAAATCCTGAAAATTCCGCATATCAAAGGAGTGAATGAATGAATGAAGGATGAAAGGATTGAAGACATTTGTTAAAGTATGCTAAAATAAGTAGAACAGTTAAGTAGTAAATTAAATATTAAATGTAAAACACACTCACACACACTTGCATAAATCCAAATGTTACCCAAATGGGGTCTAATAAATGTAAACTATTTAATAACATTTTTCCATTTATTTACTTTTATTAAATCAATTACATTTTTGTGCCAATTTAATTGATTACTCGATCTGATTAATAAAAAGTGTACTGCATTAATTACATTTATTCTATTTTTTTTTTTTTTTTTAAATATTATAAAATATAATTTTATATATTATTTAACCAAGCAGGCATTTTATTTAAAATTGCTTTAAAAATTCAAACTTTTGAGGTTCACAAATGTTAAAAAATAATAAACAGTGTTAACAAATAATGACAAGCAATTTTATGTTTTGCATTTCTTACCTCTAACTGTACTGAAATTGAACCGGACCGCAACTTTATAACCGAGGTACGGACCGAACCGTGGATTTTGTGTGCGTTACACCCCTAACATTCACATAGAAATGCATGTAATGTATTTAAATTGTATTTCTAATGTAGAAATGTCCATTGCGAACACTTTTTAGAACACTGCTGCTGCATTACTTTTGAAAACAACAGCGAATCTGAATAGATAAAAAGGCCTTAACTTTAGACACGTGCATTATTTAGCACACTTTTGTTACAGCAGTATCACACTAGCCGTGAGTGGCTATAACACTTCAGCTGAGTGTTTTTCCCTTGCAGCCTGACACCCGCTAATCCTGAAGCCCCTGATCATTAACTGCTGATGCTTTGCTGCGTTAATGCAGTGAGAACACTGAACTGCCAGGCTGGGTCATGTACATCATCTTTTCTTTGTTTGTTCAGCAAATGGCTTTAACAGCACAAAGCTGAAGTACTGGTTACAAGCAAATTGGAAAAATTCCTGTTTCTAAGCAATTACTGGAAAGAAAACACTCTGGAAACACAACACACGCTGATAATGAGCAGGTGTATTTTAAGTCAGTACTTCTCTAATACGCCCTCATTTGTAAGGCTGTGGAACATGTAAGGATCACTGAAATGTTGAGACGTGCACATATCAGAACATGTGTTACGTGGGTGCAAATTAGATTAGAAATTCACAGAATTAGTATCATTCTAAAGAAATGTGTGTAGCTTCTGATTTCTTCTTTTTTTTTTTTTTTTTTTTTTTTTTAAATAAAGGAAATGTGACTCATCTGGAAGAATCCATTTTTTATTGAGAATAAAGTTAAAGAACACAAAGTTCTATTCATCAAATCTAAGTGGTTAGCTCTTTCTAAAAAGAAGGCCCTGGCACCTTCTTTTAATTTAAACAGGAAGTAAATGTCAGTTATTTCTCTGTGCAGCTATAGAAAAGAAGACCAATATAGAAACTGAGCATCATCATCATAGACCATACAATAACCTGGTTGCATAAGTTTGTACACCCCTAGTACCTACTTATAATGGAGCACAAGGTCATTTTGAGCAAGAACCTACCAATCTGTAGCATGTTTTGCCAATTTTATTCAACGTTTCCATGTGGAGATAAAAATGCTCCAGAGCTTTCAAATAATTTCATGGGTTTTCTTTAGTATTCAGATCACAAAACCTGCATTTTTCACATGGGTGCGTAGATGTTTTATATCCACCATGATTTTGGGAGAATCAGGGAAAAGTTTTGTGGTTGAGATTGTGTGCATGTGTGTGTGTGTGTGGGTGTGGGTGTGTGTGTGTAAAAGAGGGGGAGGGGAACGTAACAGATTGTCACGTTTCTCCTACAAATTATGCAAATCCCAAAGCAATTATAAAACCAAATTCAGTCTTCCACCAAACCTCCACACACACACACACACACACACACACACCAATGGCCTGGATATCACATTTTTCCTAACAAATGTATCTAAATAATAAGAGCCTCTGAAGAGAAATGAAAACGAATAATATATTTAATTAAGAATCACATAAAATGGTACAGTCTTTGTTTGCGCCTCTTTCTCCAGGGCTTTTGGAATCACCTTAATTTAATACTCCTCTTAAGGTTATCTTAAGGTTATCCTAAGATTGTGGAAAGACAGATAGGAAAAATTAAAGCAGTTATTGAAATGTCAGGGAAATGTTGGGCAAAGGGAGAGGTGTGTGTGTGTGTGTGTGTGTGTGTGTCTTGTGTTTTATTGGAGGCCTATCAGCAGTAGGCTATTCGCATCCATCTCTCTCTCTCTCTCTCTCTCTCTCTCTCTCTCTTATGCTCTAATGTTTTCACTTTTGCACTGTTTGTCTTTCTAACCCTCCTACTCTTTTTTTCTTTCCACCCTCAATGTATCAACGTCACTGTTCTTTCACTCTCGCTGCTCTTTAATGGTTTTCTGCCACCCTCATCACCTTCTGTTATGTCTTGGATTTCTTCCATTTCTGATGTAGTTTCTGAGTGCAACATTTAACATCACTGACAATGACTGGGAAACATGTCCATACATACATAAAAAAATGTTTTGCTACTTTTTGCACTTCTGGTAAATGCCAAACTGCATTTCGTTGCTGTGTATCTGTACTATGCAATGACAATAAAGTTCTTTCTATCTGTCTGTCTGTCTGTAATTGTCATAGTCATGGACTCATGCAAGATCAAATAGTGTTAGTATGCTAATGTTGCACTTTACGGTTCCATGGGCAGTAATGCCATGCAATTCTGACATGTTTTTGTAATGCTGATTTAATTCTTTTTTATGTAAAATATCTTTTTTGTATTGTAGAAGAAAACTCCAGGATTTAGTGGAGAAATTACAGGAATTATATGCAGGGTCGTATTTTCTAATGAGTTCAGTTTATATTTTATTAATAGTTTGATATATTATCAAATAATTATGAGTGACCTATGGAAGTTTTTTACCATCTAGACAGCAATTTAGTCTATAGGTGCATGTGCATTGATGCACTAATTTAATGCGTATAGATTAAGAATGATGGAAAAATAAAAAGGAAACCCAATAAAATTATTAACCATATTTGGATATATAACAACTCATTATCAGATAGAATTAATTAGTCTTTGAATTGAACTGACCTATTTTTTCATGTATGTTTAGTGGAGTATATTTAAAAATGGTGGTGCTTGCTCGCTTCTAACAAAACCTGGTGAACAGAGAGAATGGAATATGTTTCCTCTCAGTGCTTCTTGCCAAATAATGTGCTCAGTTTCATTTTCCATGCTACCGTCGGTTTCCGGTTTTATGATGTTGTGGGAAGGGCTATTATGGCCTGCACAGAAGACCAAGCTCCTTGTGGATGTATTTACATTTATAGCATTTGGCAGATGCCATTATCCAGAGCAACTTACAACCGAGCAGTTGAGGATTATTGGCCTTACTCAAGGAGGCAGCAATGGTAGCTGTGTAGTGCTGGGATTTTAACTTGTGACTCTCTGAGCCAGAGTCCAATGCCTTAACCACTGAGCTACCACCTCCCAAATCTTCTTCTTCTTCTTCTTTCGGCTGCTCCCATTAGGGGTCGCCACAGCGGATCATCCGTCTCCATACCACCCTGTCCTCTACATCTGCCTCTTTAACACCAACTACCTGCATGTCTTCTCTCACCACATCCATGAACCTCCTCCTTGGTCTTCCTCTTTTCCTCCTACCTGGTGGCTCCATCCTCAGCATTCTCCTACCAATATAACTCATGTCCCTCCTCTGCACATGTCCAAACCATCTCAATCTCGCCTCCCTCACCTTGTCACCAAAACGTCCAACATGCGCTGTCCCTCTAATAAACTCATTTCTAATCTTGTCCATCCTCGTCACTCCCAACGAAAACCTTAACATCTTACCTACCACCTCCCAAATATAAAATATAAAACCAGTATAAAACCAGAAACCATGTTCTTAGTGCTTGCATTGAAAGCATTGGAGAGCATGGAACATCCAGCATAAAACGTGCCAAATCAAATATGCCGATCACGAATCAGAATCAGTAGGAGAATGCTGACTTTATTGTCTTGTGGTTACTTGGTGACATCAGGTCATCAGTGTGTTGTAGTTCATTGCCAGTGATGTATATGGTGATGTATACTGTATACTATATATAGGCTATTAAATATCTTCTGGGTAAAGCTGAAGAAATTATGTAAGCCATACAAAGCCTTGTACATGTGTGAGAGTGGGTGTGTGTATATAAGTGAGGCATTAGCCAGTGGTGGCCATCTCGGTTGTGCTAAGTCATTAAAGTTAGCTAATGTGCACTTTGGTGGCTTGCTATGATCCGACCCTGAGCATTAAGCTCTCTCTAACTCCCTCATCAATCACAGAGAGAGTAAGTAGTAGGTCAGGACCTGCACAGACCAGGATCTAACATCCTTATCCCTTCCTAATGCTTGACTATCCCCTTCCTCCCATAGACACTTACACCACTGTTATGTCGGCACTAAATAAATGTCTGTAAATGTGATTGAGACTGTGTACAGTGAACAGTGCTACAGTATATGCATACATTTAGAATATGGATACATTTACAATGTATATTCTGTGTATACATGTATGAAACACTCCAATAGGAATATTTATTTGTATTTTTATGGATTTGGCCAGACTGGGCCAAGCTGACTGGTAATTCAAATAAGCAATCTAAGGCTACACTGGACACAGGCTCAACAAACCTAAATAAAAAAACAAACAACAAACAAAAAAACTTGACCCAGTCTTTTTCCACTGCCCTCATCTATCCTTTTCATATTGTTTAATACTGATTCAGCTTCCGAAGGTTAATTGCATCTTTTGAGAATAGAATTATGTAACTCAATTTGGCTAACTAACGAAAATGATGTATATTAAACAAAGGTGTGAAACAAGCATGATAGAACAAGGGAGTGAGTTCAGCACCATGGACAGCTCATGTACCCTTACAAAGAATATTACAAATAGAGTTATCAAACAAACACACGCACGCACGCACACACGCACGCACACGCACACACACACACACACACACACACACACACACACACACACACACAGAGCTTCAGTCTCATTTTTAAAGTATGAATAAGATCAAAGGATGCATGGAGCTCTCTGCCCTAGATTTAAAGCTGGTGTGTGTGTGCATGCGTGCGTGCGTGCGTGCGTGTTCATATATGCAGAGGTTTTATTAACATCTTTGTTCCTGTGTGTGTGAGTGAGGTCATGTGGAACATGCAGTTATATGCAAACCTCTGTGTGTGTGTGTGTGTGTGTGTGTGTGTGTGTGTGTGTGTGTGTGT
>JAAIIK010000023.1:4369528-4382936 GCA_014706435.1 Silurus glanis
ATATATATATATATATATATATATATATATATATATATATATACAGTCAGGTCCATAAATATTGGGACATCGACACAATTCTAACATTTTTGGCTCTATACACCACCACAATGGATTTAAAATGAAAAGAAACCTTTAACTGCAGACTGTCAGCTTTAATTTGAGGGCATTTACATCCAAATCCGGTGAACGGTGTAGGAATTACAACAGTTTGCATATGTGCCTCCCACTTTTTAAGGAACCAAAAGTAATGGGCCAAATGGCTTCTCAGCTCTTCCATGGCCAAGGTGTGTGTTATTCCCTCATTATACCAATTACAATGAGCAGATAAAAGGGTCCAGAGTTCATTTCAAGTGTGCTATTTGCATTTGGAATCTGTTGCTGTCAACTTTCCAAGATGAGATCCAAAGAGCTGTCACTAACAGTGAAGCAAGCCATCATTAGGCTGAAAAAACAAAACAAACCCATCAGAGAGATAGCAAAAACTTTAGGCGTGGCCAAAACAACTGTTTGGAACATTCTTAAAAAGAATTAACGCACCGGTGAGCTCAGCAACACCAAAAGACCCGGAAGACCACGGAAAACAACTGTGGTGGATGACCGAAGAATTCTTTCCCTGGTGAAGAAAACACCCTTCACAACAGTTGGCCAGATCAAGAACACTCTCCAGGAGGTAGGTGTATGTGTGTCAAAGTCAACAATCAAGAGAAGACTTCACCAGCGTGAATACAGAGGGTTCACCACAAGATGTAAACCATTGGTGAGCCTCAAAAACAGGAAGGCCAGATTAGAGTTTGCCAAACAACATCTAAAAAAGCCTCCACAGTTCTGGAACAACATCCTATGGACAGATGAGACCAAGATCAACTTGTACCAGAGTGATGGGAAGAGAAGATTATGGAGAAGGAAAGGAACTGCTCATGATCCTAAGCATACCACCTCATCAGTGAAGCATGGTTGTGGTAGTGTCATGGCGTGGGCATGTATGGCTGCCAATGGAACTGGTTCTCTTGTATTTATTGATGATGTGACTGCTGACAAAAGCAGCAAAATGAATTCAGAAGTGTTTCGGGCAATATTATCTGCTCATATTCAGCCAAATGCTTCAGAACTGAAGACAGTTGCATTAGAGGCCTGGCAGAGCATCACCAGGGATGAAACCCAGCGTCTGGTGATGTCTACGCGTTCCAGACTTCAGGCTGTAATTGACTGTAAAGGATTTGCAACCAAGTATTAAAAAAGGGAAAGTTTGATTTATGATTATTATTCTGTCCCATTATTTTTGGTCCCTTAAAAAGTGGGAGGCACATATGCAAACGGTTGTAATTCCTACACCGTTCACCTGATTTGGATGTAAATGCCCTCAATTTAAAGCTGACAGTCTGCAGTTAAAGCACAACTTGTTCGTTTCATTTCAAATCAATTGTGGTGGTGTATAGAGCCAAAAATGTTAGAATTGTGTCGATGTCCCAATATTTATGGACCTGACTGTATATATATATATTTTTAAATTATAATTACTATAACTACTGCTACTTTATGAATGACATCTTCTCTAGCTGCTCTCTTTGGCCAAACGTTTTCACTCTTCCCTCATTCTCTCACTTGCATCGCGGTGGGCCGGCGGGAAAGTGGATGCTGTGCTCTGCTGCTGTTTACCAACTCCTTCTTCCTTTTCTTTCCTCTCACCTGTCTTTCTCCTCCACTCTCTTTCACTTCCTCTCACTCTTTCTGTGTTCATCATCGCTCCCTCCCCCACCTCCTCCTGCAGGTATTTAACCCCTTGCTCCAAAACAGACTATTATGTAACTGAATGGGTGGAAGATGTGAATAAAAACACTGAGGGACCCTATATTAGGTATTACCTCAGACTGCTTCATATTCCTCCCTGTATTCATTTAGCTTTTTATTTTTGTACTCAAGGTTTGTTTGTTTTTTTTTTGTTAGTTATTTTAAGCTATGCATAGGGTTTCCTTTAAGGGCATCCCTCTGACTATTACCTTGATTAAAAACTAAAATTAACATGAAAACACATTGTTATTTCAGGGGCTGACCTTATGAAACTCAAAGATGTAAAGGTCATGAGAGTATGTACGCATTCAACAAACCTGTTCTGGCTTTCTGACTGTTAGAAATAGAAACAGGGTTTTTTATTGTACATAGGTTTCCATTTACAGTTGGAGTCACAGTTACAGCATTTGCAGGAAAAGAGTTTATTTATTACTAAATCTACAGCTTCTGCTGTGTTTCTATTTTGTTGGCCTGTGTGTGTGTGTGTGTGTGTGTGTGTGTGTGTGTGTGTGTGTGTGTCCAGAAGTGAAATGATCGCACTACTGAATTTTGATTACACTTTGAAATCCACTATTGGACTGCTGTTAGTACATAAAGCTAATCATTTAGTAATTTACTTGCTTGTTTTATAGCTTTTGCAGACATTGCAAAAATTATGGAAATAATGATTTGTTGCTTCACATTTCTATAGTGTCATTCTAGAAACTGTGCTTATAAACAATTAAACCAGCCCTTAATGTGGATTCCCCTCAGGGAAAATGGTGAGGGCAAGTCAGCAAGGGTGTTTATTGGAACACAGCCCCGTTCCAAAAAGCAATAAAAAGTACAGTAGATATTTCATTACTGTGAATTACAGGTTTACTGAAACAGTACATTGTGCTCTCGAAACCGAAATTCAAATCATTAGCTAATGATTTGCTGCCGTATTGTTCCAGGTACAGAGAAATTTCTGTTGTTTTATTCAAAGCGAATAGGAATTGCAAATGGGGTAAAATTAGAAAACGGGTTTTGTGGTCCATTTGAAGGACTGTGAAACGTGTTTAGTGTGTGTGCAGATTCTGGACAGTGTATAGTGCTCTTTAGATTTTTTCTAGATAGTGAGAGATGTGCCAAGCTAGCCTTAATGGACAAGTGAGACACAGCATTTATATAAATAAGTACAAGTATATTCAAGTATAAATACATTTATTTTAAGAACTCTTCTTTTTCTGAACTTTATCCTTTTTAACACACGAAACACTTTTCGGCTCTTCTGCATGTTTACTGTCCTTCGTGTTCGTCTTGTGTCGTGTTTTTTCCTCGTCTGTGACATTATCATTCAGCATCACCCCTATTCTGTGTAATCTGTGTTGCTTCACTTTATGCACTTTGTTCTGGGGCATCCTCAGGCACTTTATATTTATAATAATAACAATGCAATGGTTTTAATGCAATATTCCTTTTTTATATATGTATATATAGTATGAGACTATATACATTAACATATTTTATCAACTTTCATTGACTTCTGACCTCTCCCACAATTCAAAAGTGGCATCTTATGACTTGAGACACAATAAAAAATAGGACAATGAAGATAATTCTAAAGTTGCATCCATCAATACAGGACGCTGTCTCCTGCCAAGTCCCCAACCTCATCCACGGGCTCAATCGCCTCGAGCCGAAGGTACCCTTACCCGATGCCACCGCTACCGGATGAGGAGAGGAAGGCCAACAGACAGAGTGCCAGGGTGAGACTCTGATCTTGAATGTGTCTGAATTTTAGGACTGACACATTCACTTTTGACCACAAGATGGTGCTATATATTAATATATCACATTTTTCTAAATACAAGTAATGAAATGCAGCATTTTTCTGAAAATATCAATACTTGAAAGTTGTCAACACAAAGCTTATGTTTCTGTTTTATGCAATTTTCTGTACAGCTTTACAGAAACAAATTAGATTATGAATATACATTTTGAATTCAGTAATTAGTCCCTATTAGTTTATGCCAAGCCAGTGGTTAGGGTCGCAAGTAAAAACTCCCTGAGAGGAAACCTTTAGGGGAAACCTGTGCTCAAGGCAGTTGTAGCCGAATAAAATTATTAAATTATTAAAACAAACTGTTAATATTGATTAGTCAAAATCCAACTTTATGGTTCTTGAGTTTAACGCTTCACAGAAATCTAGATGTGTGTCTTTAGACTGTTCATGTGGAACTGTAACTGACTGAGGACATTCACAGCTATGAAAGTCCTAAGAGCCCATGCATTATAATATTTTTTGCTTTCTGTCAGTGATTGTAAACTTACACATAAGTGTCCAACACTAGTGAAGGAGGCTGCTTTTATGCCGAATACAGTACAGAATACAGTGTCAAGTACTGATCAAGAGGAAACAATGTCTGTTATGTCAAGATTGATTAAGAGAAAACAGCTTTTGTTATGGTGAGAAAATTGTCATGATCACGAGAAAATTAGGTCCCGTTTACGAGAAAACAAGAAGGAATAAAATATTATATCGCATGGCATCTTAGGACCACTATAAACAGCAGATCTTACAGCCTCTAAAATCAATGATTCAAAATCCACAGTGTTGAAAATTACAAAATAACAACTGACAACTAAACTGTGTTGCCATGCATTAAATATTCCAATAATGCAGCTCAGCCATTGCATATTGTACTGTAGACACAAAGGGAAACTCTATTTCTTTTATCCTAAATAAGGATTGCTATTTAAAGATGGATATTTGTTTTGGATTGCTTCCATTACCATGAAACAAATACCTTTCATTTACAAATCTAACCTTTTGCTTTGTCATTTTTTGTCTTGCAGCTGTGGGAAACATCAATATAAAGGGGCTCCTTGAGATCACTCTGCAAAATCTCCGTAAGGGACTACACATTCCTCCGCTTTTATACAATGAGAATAAAACAAATTAAAAACAACAACAACAACAAAAAAAAAACTAATGAGTTCAAACAGAAGAATTGAAGTCCTCCAGGATTAGCGGGTCCACCGGAGCACGCTGGGATGAAGAGCACGGCCGTCATCCTCTCATCATTGCAGCCGACCAAAATGAAACAGAGGGACTGGCTTGGGTCAAAGGTCGAAGCCAGGCACTGCTGCAATCAGGTTATCGAAAACGAGGCAGGGGATATCAGACTGGTAATCCCGCCCCTTTTATCTTGCCCCGCCTCCCCTTTCTTGGGCCAAAAAAAGGCCAGTCAATTCCCCTCTCTCCCTCTGCGCCCTTTCTCATCCAGCACCAATAATGTCTTGTGATTGGTGTCCTTGTTGCCATGTTGAGAGAAGGTCATCCAAAACCTGCTGGATGTTAACGTTTTTTCGAAAGCACGTAGAAACTTTCCACTGTATGCATGAGAATACATGTCTATCGAAACCTTGTAGTGCTAAAGATGATGACGAAAATCTAATATTTTAACAGCAGGCTAGGGGACAGCATGTCTCAGAGGGCATTTCTGTAGGCTGGTAAGATTTCATTTTTTTTTAGGCTTCTCTAATCACACAGTGTATCAACGCTAAAGCATAGCGAACACCTCCAGCCTTGCCATGTGCGCTCACTTATTTCCCCACGTGTGTAAATATGTATAGCTCGACGACAGTGAAATGCGTGATTGTTTTTTTTTTTATGCTTTGCTTTTTCTTATTACCTTCTTTTTTGGTCACTTGGTAGAACTTAGAAGAAACATTCACCATTTCTTGTTTGTACGTTCACTTTGAATCGGCTTTACATCAGCCTTTCTCGTTAGTCATAGTTTCGATTCATCTGTGTGTATTTCCTGTATCTTTGAACTTTGTTTATTTTGACATATCTGATGCTGTCTGTAACAATAAGGAAGACTCACAGAGCTTGAGTGGACACCGTTGACCTTTGAAGCTAAACACTAGCGGTATATTTGTTCATTTATTTTCATGACAGTACGCGATGTTACGATGTTACGATGTGACGCCTTTGTCTGAAATACAGTCACGATCATTTCGGACATTTTATAAGCCTTGAGTGAAGTGTCAAAGGATGTGATGCTAAAAGTCAACCAAGCGCATAGGCTTGTTTGTTTTTTCTTTTCTTTTTTGGTTCTCTTTAAATCCTTGAGAAATATTTGGAACAATTTTAAAGCAGCAGGATGTAAAATACAGATCATCTACCACCTCTTTCGGAAAAATATCTTTATTTATTTATTTATTTATTTATTTATTTATTTTTGGTGCATCCAAATCAGCTCTCCAGTTTCCTAGTCAGAGATCAAGCAATCGGCCATTTTGCGTGCGATTCAATCCCCAAATCCATCCAGTGAACAGAAACTTTGCATCCTTTGCATCCCTCTATGCACCGCAACTCGCTTTTTTTTTTTTTTCCCACTATACTCCCTTTTCTGAAAAAATGTGTTATTAAGTAACAAATAAATATGACATTCAAATTGTGTATTTAATGTTGTTTTTTTTTTGTTGTTTTTTTTTACAGTGACTGATGAGGAAATTAGAAAGTTCACCAGTTTATAAATGTTTTTTTTCTCTACAACTCCATCAGTCATGTAACTGGAAACTGAGTCTCGTTACCAGGGTCCTTAGTGGTGCGTGAACTCGTGTACACTATGTACTCATTCACAAACCAGGGAGCTCGAGATCTGATTGAACGCACCCTTAGTCGTAGTGCTAATTATGGGATGTTTAGGTGAGCCCATGCTATTTTATTTCCATTCGATTGCACAAAGCCACCTACGACTATAAAAGTCAATCTGTAACTATAGCCTTGGAAAAATAATGACTGGATTAACATTAAGACATCAGAGTGGAGCAAACAGACCTCAAGCAGCAGCATGGCAAATTTTCAAGGAACAATTCATGCCCAAGCTGATGGACTGCAGATGGACGCTGAAGATGAGAAGCGCCAATCATTTTCTTATAGTCAAGGAAGTGGTCATTTTAGTGTCAGCACTTGAGCACTCACATGTGACTGATGTGAAATGTATGCATAGCTTGTAAGCTCGTGAAGGTGGTTATCGTCTTTATACAACCATTACAGACGCCATTTCTGTAAAGTATACTGCAGGCTTAAGGCTTCCTGAGGAAGAAGGCCAAACCAGTGTGTTCAGTATTGTCCTTGTAATATCATTAGAAACCTCACTGTACACACATCATCTGTACATAAGCTTCATTAAATCCTGCTGTCTGTATTCACGGGACATTCAGATCTGCCCCCATCCTATACGAAAATGTATCTAACCCTTGTTTTCACCAACCAGTACCCCTTGTATATATGCATTGGACCCAGACAGCGATTAAGTGCATTACTATTTCAGTAGGTCTTTGTTCATACGGATGCAGATTAGCACAGATTTTGAACGCTTTTTTATTTATGTGACCCTTTTTAATGCCATAATGACACGTTCGATTTCGGCGGTGTATTTCTCCCTCGCGATATATTCTACAAGATCTCTGTGGGGTTTTCTTCTGCATTTAAAACAAAAGTGCATGGCTGAATGCGGTGTTGATAAAGGCTGAATCCAAAGGCAACTAAAAAAGGAAGAAAAAAAAAAAAAAAAACATCTCAAGCAATCTTCCCGTGGGCTCACCACCTGCAGGAGGGACCGTAAGGGACGGTGCTGTGAGGATTGGGCAGCAGTCGAAGGCGGGGGCCTGCTTAGACTGCTGCCCCCGCGACCCGAATTACGGATAAGCGGGAGAAAATGAATGAATGAATCTCAAGCAATACTTTGAGCACCTCACTGTCCTCGTTTAGCACAGCTGCCGATGCGAAATACAAAACCCGATGCCGAATCGTACCCGATTCTCAGAGCAAACACACTCTTGAATGTAATTTAAGACGCCGATTACAGCACAACTGCCATCAACGTCAATGACACGTCATCCTCCAGTGATTATGTAGGTCCACTAACTTTTCACCCACACCACGTCAGAGTGAGGACGCGGCATCGGCTTGTTTTCTTTGCAGAACGAATCACATCATTAGCGAGAGGTTTGCACCTGCTTCAGGAGACGTCATTGATATGCCTTATGTTTGTCCGTTTTATGAAATCTCTTTCGTTTTTGTGTTTTCGAGACGCTCGTTCTCTATGAGGCTGTTTTCTTTTATAGTATGCTGTATGTAACTTACAAACGATCAGCACCCAATTTTTTTTTTTTTACAGTTATCATTCAGTATTGTAATATATTTAATACAAAATAAACCTTTCATTGACACGATGTCCTGGTTGTGATCAGTTGACTTCTGTGATTTACACATTCAGGTTGCCATGGTGATTTGCAAACAACTGCTTTTGCCAAAATTTGGTTTTAAGAACACTTTATGGCCCATAAGTTCGTTCAAACAAGGAAATACATTCATCCAGGAGTCCAATTTTAGAGTCCAATTAAAACAAAAAAAATATTAATGTGATTTTGGCAGATGCCCTCATCCAGAGTAATCTCATATATACAACTATGCAACTGAGGGTTCAAGACCTTGCTCATGTGAACAGCAGTGGCGGCTTGATGGCGGCCTGTTCAGAAATCACATGAACTTCTAAAACACTGCATCTGGATTTCATACTAAAGCAATATTTTATGTTCCAGACTTCTGCTAAAATGGTTTTAAAATAAATGGTTAATCCAGTCATTATTTTTTCCAAGGCTATAGTTTATCAATTTACACTCCACACCCTATAATAATTTAGCATTATTACCCCATAAAAATGCATAAAAAAAGGAATATCACACCGTTTTAAATATTCATTTCCTATATCAAAAAAAGTAGCTAATGTGCATCCCATCCTCTGAATTGTCAATGAGCTGTTTCTACACTGATGCTTGGATATGCATTCTAACAGGTTGAATTCATATAGACATGCGCATGCCTTCCCAAGTCGTGTGCAGTCAATAGAATTTGCCACAGGTGACAGAACTGTGTAGAAACATCTCAGTGATAATCCAGAGTAACCTCAAGTGTCACAGCAAAGATCTTGAGTTTTAAATTTGATCTTCAATCTGTTTTTATTTTTGCTGTCATTATGAAGTAAAGAGTGTCCCAGCACCACCAAGATACCATTGTTGTAATGATGAGATGTTTGTAGTCAACACGAGGGTGTTTGTCACTGTAGCTACAGTCCTAAGTCCTTCATAAGAAATGTCAACTTGATTGAAATATGAGAAATAATAAACTCCTGCTGTAGACTATTCTATACAGTATATAGTACATACTACAAGGACAAAAGCTTTGTGGACACCTGAACATAAGATTGGTAAGTGCTTTTTGATCAATCCATTCCAAGTTTAGTTCCCATTTTCTGTTATAGTAACCACCACTCTTCTGGGAAGACTATCCAATAGATTTGGAGTGTGCTTATGGAGATTCGTGCTCATATGCCACAAGGGCAAAAGTCAGCTCCTGATATTGGGTGAGGAGGCCTGGGGTGCAGTCAGCATGCCAATTCATCCCAAATATTTTTTTGTCGGGTTGTAGTCAGAGCTCTATAGCAGGCCACTCTAGATCTTGCACTCCAATCAACGTAAAGCATATCTTCATGAAGCTTGCTTTGTGCACATGAGGGAATTTATATATATATATATATATATATATATATGCAAATAAATAAAAAGTCTTCAGTAAATCATTTATTTATTTACAACACCTTTATACCTTCCTACATTCAGCATAGCTCTACTGAAACTAAAGTAACACAGATGAAATGTTACACAGTAATTACACTTTCAGTAACTAACTAAATGTTAGTCAATTATGGAAAAATGCAAAAATTGTTAATTGGCAAATTGTGTTCCTGTGAAGAAAAGAAATCACTGCAATACGGTTCTAAATTCATCAAAAATGAAACTTGGGATGTGAGCTTCCACCACCTGCCAATTAAAGAATAAATCTAATTAGTACAACCGTTCATATTGTTATATTATATACATTTGTAAAATCAAACAGCATCAATTCTCTAACTACTGGCAAAATCTTTGTGTCCATACAAACAAATTCTTGAATTTATTGAACAAAGAAAAACAGCTTTTTTTGGTGTGGTGAAATTTTCTGTGAGGAGACTTTTATTTATGGTAGGAGTCTCCAGTGTGAGTAATAAATGACTGTAAAACTTGAATTTATTTTTCTCATTAACTTCTAAAGAAAATGAGAGAAAAACTGACTTGTTTCATGGATGTAAAATGCAACTATAAATTGATAAAAATAAAAAAAAAAGTATAATGCTTTGTATTCTTCAGCAAATTGATGTATTATGAGAAGTTACTTCTGGGAGTTCTGTTGAAGGAAATTAATCAACTCCATGATGCGTGCTAACAGATGAATTTCACAATTTCTGCCCAATTGCAAAGAATGAATTTAAAAAACTTATATATATATATATATATATATATATATATCTATATATAATACAATTTTATTTTATTAATAACTGACCTTTCTGGATAGCTTTGTATAACGCACATAGTCCTCCAAAAACATCAGCGCTCCGACCACATCCGCAGGCATGTCGGGGATCTTTTGACTGTGTAGAAATGAACAGCACTTTTTAATTAATTAATTAATTTAGCACTTTTAGTAATCACATTTTACCAAAAGAAAATATTTCTCCATTTTATATTTAAGGTGAAGTGAGTAACACTAATTATCTCTTCATCATGGCACCTGTAAGTGGGTAGGATTTATTTATTAGGCAGTAAGTGAACATTTTGTCCTCAAAGTTGACGTGTTAGAAGCAGGAAAAATGGGCAAGCGTAAGGATTTTAGTGAGTTTGACGAGGGCCAAATTGCGACGGCTAGACGACTAGGAGCATCAGAGCATCTCCAAAACTGCAGCTCTTGTGTGTGTTCCCAGTCTGCAGTGCTCAGTATCTATCAAAATTGCTCCAAGGAAGGAACAGTGGTGAACCGGCGACATGCTGTTAATGCTTGACAGGTCAGGACTGTTTTGGCAGCAAAAGGGAAACTATCATGATATTGAGCAGGTGGTCATAAAGTTATTCCTAATCGGGTGTATTACAAAATTAATAAAAAATAATTTTCCTAACATGAAAGAACAAATATTAGGCAAATGTACTTAAGTAGGTTAAGACTTTAGACTTCTGATCAAAAGGTTGCCACTTCCGGCCCTTGAGCAACGCCATTAGCCCTCAACTGATCGGTTATATAAATGAGATAATGAGATTTACAAATATAACTAAAACTTTATATACTTCTTTATATACTGTAAGAATATACTTAAGTATATTCTTATGCTTTTTCCCCCTGAAAATGCATTTCAGAAAAGGGGATTCCAGTCCGTTACCTGGTGCACTGCTCCATGATGGAGCGGATGAACTGCCCAATGAGAGCCAGGAACTGCTCTGTGTATCTGGAGTGAAACTGTTTGAGCAGCGTCAGTAAACCCAGGACGAGAGGAACCCAGTCCACGGGATCAGCTGCTCTCCGGCAGGTCATTCCTGCACAGATAGATATCAGTCAGGACTGAGGATGAACTATGACTTGTCATCATTATCTGGAGTGTAATATAATCAGAGGCTCTGGAAATGTGAAACCTTGGTTTTTGGTGTACTGGAGTTTGGGCAGCTGTGCGATGAGGAAGAGGAAGTTGACAGTGGGGAAGTACGGAAGGCGCTTGGTGGTGATGTAGATCTGCAAAAAAAAAAGTTTTGATTTAATAAATAATAAAATTAATTGACAAAATGAAAACAGTTTTCCTTCAATATCATTTCTATGACAATGTTTATTCTCTGCAGTGCATTTAAAAATCATCCATAAGTGTTTTTTACTAGAAATTATTAACGTGTTAAAAACGCAAAGCAAATAAATTTCAGCGGCACTGATTTGAATAACGTGTGAATAACATTAAAACGAAATTCAAACCTTCAATGCAACACACATTTATTCACAACGTCCTTGCTTTACTCAGCAAAAAATTATTTTCAATCACTAAACATTTGTTTTACTGATGCGCCAAGTACCAAATCAAGCCCCAAAATCCACCACCATTCTTCCTCCTCTTCTTCTTTATTGGTGCTTCACATTCTTAAGTAAAGCATCACTGCCAACGAGACTTATATCCCTATTTCCAGACCAAAAACCAGCCATGGTGCACACATCCGGCAATTAAAACCGTCCGTGTGGAAACAAAGCAAAAGTTCAGTTTAGTGTCCTGATGATTTACGTAATGTAAACCATCATAATTTATTTAAAACACTTATTTTGTCTTCATGCTTTATGTTGAGTATGTATTTTTATTTTATTTAAACATGTAACTAACTTTGTTCAGTGGGTTGTGTATTCCAGCTGCTTCCAGATATGCAGTGAACTCATACAGCAGGGTGTTGTCCTCTTTAGGGTACGGCAGACTCGGGTCCTGGTAATGAGCTTCAATATCGGCGAGCAGAGAGCTGCAATAAGAAAACACATGTAAAGAAAAAAAATCAAACAAGCACCAAAAACTCACAGTGTGGAAAAAATTTGGAGTGAACCATCGACAGGCTTTTAACTCACTTGTTCAGATTCTCCAGAGCTGCTCCCAGATGTTTGGAATCAAACTTGCAGGAATAGTTTAATTCATTCGCTATCTGTAGCCTCAGGATCTGCATCTGACCCACCTGCAACGTAAATACAGCGAAGCAGAACATCCAGGTTTCAATTAAATGTAATTAAATCTGTCAAATCGGTAGCTACTATACAACTACTATTATTGCAGAGAAAAAAGAAACAAACAAAACAATGGGATGCGCTTATGGGTTTTTTTTTCATTTTATATTTACTTTTCCGTATTTTTTCCTCAGTTTTAAAACTGAGAAATTTTACTTAATTTTACATTATAGATACACCTGAGATGTTGAGGAGAGATTAACACTACTATGATGGCTTTATATATACTATATGGACAAAAGTATTGGGACACCTCTCTTTTCCAGTCATATCTGGTTCTTTCCGAAACTGTTACCACCAATTTGGAGGCACACAATAGAATAGGATCACTTTGGAGATGTTCGCATTAATGTTTCCCATTACACAACCTGTTTCAGCACCCTACATCATCACCTCCTTACCCTACATCAGTAGATGACTTTACTAACACCATTATGGCTGAATGAGCACAAATCTCCACAAGCACACTCCAATATCTAGTGGAACATCTTTACAGAAGAGTGGAGATTATTATAACAGCAAATGGGGAATAAAATATGGTTGTTTGGTGCAGTGGTTCTCAAACTTTGGATATTAGGTGTCACATTTTCAGATATTTTTGCACTTAGCTGGTCTTTGTCATTACAAATAACTGATATACAAGAAACTTTTCTTGTAACTCATGTATATGGAAGACACGGTTCTGTTGTGATTACACTACAGCTTGTTAATGTGGGCGTGGCTGTACATTTTGACTGGCACGCATAAAAAACCAAAACAAAAAAAACCCCACACTTCTATCATTTTACACATTTATCCCCACCCCTTTTTATTTTAGAGGTCTATAAAACAGATCTTATAAATTGACAAAGATTTTAACATCCCATTCTAGATACAGTTTCCTTCTGCCGTTATAAAAATCTCTATTCTTCTGGGAAGCCACACACACACACACACACACACACACACACACACACACACACACAC